>BLSH010249788.1:234350-248615 GCA_018402905.1 Glandirana rugosa
CCTACCGTGACCGTCCCAGGACCACCAGGGAAGTCATGCAGAGGCCGCCCAGGACCACCAGGGAGCCCCCACTAGACATCCAGGTAAGGGCCATATTATGCACTGTAGGGATGGCACTGTGCCCATATATGATGCCTGCCAGTGCCATCCCTAACAGTGCTTGTTGCACTAGTGCCCACCTGTGCCAGCTGTCAGTGCCCACCTGTGCCCACCTGTGCCAGCTATCAGTGCCCACCTGTGCCAGCTATCAGTGCCCACCTGTGCCACCTAAAAGTGCCCACCTGTGCCACCTAAAAGTGCCCCCTATCAGTGCCCATCAGTGCCCAGTGCCACTTATCAGTGCCGCCTAGGAGTGTCCATCAGTGCCGCATATCAGTGCCACGTATCAGTGCCCATCTGTGTTGTTTGTCAGTGCCGCCCATCAGTGCTGCATATTTGCCCCATCATCAGTGCAACCTTATCAGTGTCACCTCATCAGTGCCAATCTGTACTGCCTCATCAGTGCCCGTCAGTGTAGCCTCATCAGTGCCCATCAGTGTAGCCACGTCAGTGCCCGTCAGTGAAGGAGAAAATGTACTTTATACAAATTTTTGTGACAGAAACAAAGAAATTTTTTTTTTTTTTTCAAAATTTTCGGACTTTTTTTGTTATAGCGCAAAAAATAAAAACAGCAGGGGTGATCAAATACCACCAAAAGAAAGCTCTATTTGTGGGAAAAAAATGGCAAAAAGTTTGTTTGGGTGCAGCGTCGCACGACCGCGCAATTCTCATTCGAAACGCAACAGCACTGAAAGCTGAAAATTGGTCTGGGCGGGAAGTGTCCTAAGTACCTGGTATTGAAGTGGTTAAACAAGTTTTTGGAAAATATGGAAAGAAAATGAAAACGCTTTTTTTTTCACAAAGTTGTCCATTTATACAATATTTCTAACACACAGCATGTACATAGCAAAAATGACACCCTGTAAAATATTCTGCTACTCCCCCTGAGTATGGCAATACCACATGTGTGACACTTTTACTACATACAGAGGCCCAACATGCAGGGAGCACCGTCAAGTGTTCTAGGGGCATACATTTCAAATCTAATTTTATTACCTTTTACACTATTGTGAGGCACTGTGGTGGCATGGATAGGCACTGTAGTGGCACAGATAGGCAGTGTAGTGGCACAGATGAGCAGTGTAGTGGCATGGATGGGCAGTGTAGTGGCATGGATGGGCAGTGTAGTGGCATAGATGGGCACTGCAGTGGCACGGATGGGCAATGTAGTAGCACAGATGGGTACTGTAGTGGCATGGATGGGCACTGTAGTGGCACGGATGTGTCACGGATGAGAACTGAAGTGGTATGGATGAGCATGAATGAGGCACAAATGAGCCATGGATGGAGATGGATGAGTCGTGGATGGGGATGACTGAGCACAGATGGGGATGGATGAGCATGAATGGGAATGACTGAGCACAGATGGGAATGACTGAGCACAGATGGGGATGGATGAGCACAGATGGGGATGGAATGAGCATGGATGGGATGACTAAGCACGGATGGGGATGGATGAGCACGGATGGGGATGGATGAGCACAGATGAGGATGGATGAGCACGTATGGGATGACTGAGCATGAATGAGGATGGATGAGCACGAATGGGCATGACTGAGCACGGATGGGGATGGATGAGCACGGATGGGGATGACTGAGCACGGCTGGGCGGGTGAGCACAGCTGGGTGAGGATGGCTGGATGGGTGAGCATGGATGGATGTATGGATGGGTGGCTGAGCATGGATAGATGAGCATTGACGGGGTGAGGATGACTGGGTGGGTGAGCATGGCCACGTGAGGATGGTTGAATAGGTGAGCATGGATGGATGGATGGGTGGCTGAGCATGGATGGGGTGAGGATGGCTGGGTGGGTGAGCATGGATGGGGTGAGGATGGTTGGATGGGGTAAGGATGGCTGGATGGGGTGAGGATGGCAGGATGGGGTAAGGATGGCTGGGGTGAGGATGGCTGGGTGGGTGTGGATGGATGGTGGGGGGTGCAGCCTGTCTCCCACTGTCACTTAGAAGTGCTGTGGGCATTACACATTGCCCACAGTGCTGCACACATCCTCTCTTTCCCCCTCTCTCCTCTCACACTGCACCGATCGGTGGGGAGAGGAGAGAGAAAAGGCGGCGGAAGCGCCGGCTTGTTTACATGTGATCGCACCGCCATTTGACGCAGAGCCTAGGGGGCGCGCGGAAAGCGCGATTCTGGGAGGACGTCCCACCCTTTAGACATCTTTTGTCTATGGGCTGGTTATTAAGTGGTTAAAACATGGTAGTTCGGCCCTAAATTTCTTAATATCCTTGAGTCCCTTTATTCTACTCCTAATGCACAAATTAGAATACAAGGTAATTTCTCTGACCCTTTCTCCATAGAGAGGGGTACGAGACAGGGGTGCCCCTTGTCACCCCTACTATTTGCAATAGCCATTGTGACTCTGGCTTTTGCCATTCGGGAACACCGGAACATACATAGAGTTTGATGCGGACCCAAAACACATAAGTGCACACTTTTTGCAGATGACGTACTCCTGTTTGTGACCTCCCCCCTAATCTCAACCCCAACACAACATCTACTCAACAGATTTGGATTTGGTATCTGGTTAGTGTGCTAATATGACAAAGTCTATTACCTATTAGATTTCGCCACTCACAATTATATCACTTCCTTCACTCCATCTGGACCTCAGAGCCAGACCCCCTCACTACCACACACTACGAACAGCGTTGTTCAGAAATGAAGGACCTCAAGGGGGGAATATCTCTTATTTGCGCATCCCTAGCTGAACCCAAGGAGAAGCACCTTTCATGATGAACTGGGAGCGTAACCTGGACCATACTTGGGACCTGGACACGTGGTATCTCTGTTGCTCCGGATCATTCCAAGTGATTCTCAATGTTGGCCTAATGGAAGGCGATCTCTCGCTGGTACATGGTCCCTGCTCATTTAGCAAAACTGTATTCCTCAGCTTCCCCCCTTTGTTTGAGGGGATCTGATCATCTGGGTACTCTACTTCACACGCACTAGGAATGTCCAAAAATCAGAGCCTTTTGGAGTAGGATTTTCCATCTGATTCGAAAAATCACAGGCGTCTCATTTCCTCAAGACTCCCGGGAGGCTCTACTTAACCTGTGGGTCCCAGATACTCCCAGATAATCACAATCCTTGATCCTCTATATCTTACTGGGGGCCACGACCACCATAGCTCGAAATTGGAAATCCCCCACATTCCTGTTCCAACAGGCTAAACAGAAAATCTCGTGGATAATGTCCCAAGAAAAAATAACCAGCACCATCCTCAACGATTCCAAAAAAATTAAAAAAATATGGGAACCCTGGGCTAAATATTTAGGAGTTTCCATTTAAACTCATCCCACCCTTACGACCAGGTCTTTATACAATCCGAAATCTGGTTCGACACTCAAACCTCCCTCATCCCCTCCTTCCGCCGAGGACCCTTTCTATCTTCACGTTCCCATCACCTCAGCTCCCTTTTCTTTCTATCCCCTCCGTTTTCTCCTATTTCTCTTTCCCTGATTATTTCCACTCTCTGAGTTCTTCACCTATAAATATATATATAAATTGGGGTGATGACTACAAAGACATAGAGATGCTGCCACGTCCAGATAACAAAGTGAGCTCTATATGAGAAATAATCCCATATAAGAATAATCCCCTTGGACTTTTAAGGCAGATATAGTAATTGAGTAATCAAAAAAGGGAAACAGAAAAGGGGTAAATATATGGTAAAAAGGTTGAACACTTTATTTATACATAGAATATAAAACCAAAATGAATGAGTATATTCACATGTATCAATCACATAAAGGAACAAATCATGTGTAATACAATTTTAAGGCATAAAAACAATATGCAGATACAAGGGGCCATAGTAAATTACAACATAGGTATGGTTGGACTTAATGCATGGAAATTGCACACCTAGGTAACCGCTGGTGACAGGGGATCCAGGGGCAATTTCACAACCTTGCATTAAATGCAACAATATATGCAGCCTGTAGAGGGATAAAGCATGAATGACATAAATATATTGTATAGAAATTTTAACAAAGTAAAATGGAGTGAGGTGAGTTATAATACGCCCTCCACAGAGAGCGAATGGAACACTTACATCTGAACTAGAGGCACCCAACAAACCAAACTTCTATGTCAGCCCACTGAATCTGGGGCAGATGGAAAGTAGCCAATATCACAGATTCTGATGACCACTGTTGGCGCAGACCCTGGGAAGGGTGTATTGGAAAATGTGCGACCACGAGGAGCAATCGATGGCTGTGCCAGCTGGACCACTGAGTGGTGTAAAATGCACTAAAAAAAAAAGAAAGTATATATATGTATATGTAGGTAACTATTTAATATATAATCCAGTTGAAAATTAAGAGGTATCAAGCACGGAGTGTAGCAAGGAATGCCAGATTAAACAGACATTTTTGTAAAGCAATGGTAGCATGATATGCAAACATTGCGTACAATATGTTTTGTTGTATTGGAGTAGGTGGCCAAAAATCAAGGCAATATGCTGCAACCATAATGGCAGAGCTGAGTTCTTAATGAGGTATGGGCATGCTTGGTACCAGGGCAGAAATGTTCGTAAAAAAGAGCATAATGGCGTCATGCTACCTGGTCGAAACGGTCGGTGCGAATGTGGGCTGCATAGCAGCACTAAGATACCGACCTGGCTATATACGAATGTGTCTCTCCCCGGCAGCCAATCCGAAGGGAGGAGAACAGGTGCTGGGCGTTCATCTAATGAAGGCTAAAAAGCCTAAGTGACGAACGCCAAGAGTTCCTCCGGAGGAATGGTGCGTCACGCGTCAGACCTCCGCCGGCGGGTGTGTCGAGGCGAACAGAAGTCCGCCTGGACAGAAAGCTTGCTTCAACAAGGAAGGGCCGAAACGGTCGTGAAGACCGTGTCGGCGCCCTCCAGTGGAGCCTACCCGCCGGGTGGTCCACATAGCACCCGACTCAGGGAACGAGTGCAACCTCCAGTGGTCAACCATATGGGCAATGAAACAAAGAGAAAGGCGTATGGATACAAGTACAGTGAATGTGTAGAGGTTAAAGGTAGATGGAAGTGAAGGAAGACGAAATGGAAAAATAAAAAAGGAAAAGAGGAAAGTATGGTAATTAAAAAGGAGGGAAGGAGAAAGGGAAGAAGGAGAGGGAAGACAAGGTGGGAAAGGAAAAAGAAGTAAGATGTAGGAAAAAGGATAGAATAAAAAGAAAACGAGTAGAATAAAATGAAGTGAATAGAAAAAGTGAATATGAATGAATTGTAAAAGTGTATATGGAGAATGGAATGGGTGGGAATAAAAATGAATATAATGAAGTAAAAAATGGAAAGTGGGAATAATGGGGGGAGGGGCAAGGGCAAGAAAATGGGTAATGATGCCAATTACAGAAATAAAGATAGAACAATGGAGGAATGAAATGGGAAAAGATGGAGAATGGAATAAAGGTATTATAAATTTAATTTGCAGCCTCCCAATGCAAAGCCTGGGAGAAAAGGTTTGAAGCTGTAGACTTCATTGAGCCCCGGAGAAGATGTGGCTTGTAAAATGTACATCCACCTTAGATCGTGCTGGGGGAGCTGTTTGTTAAAGTCACCTCCACGCGAGCCGAAGTGGACCCAGTCCAAGGCCAAAAATTGAACTGAAGAGAGGTGGGATGAGATGCAGCTGTGTGACGACCAATAGGGGTGTCGGGGTCTTGTTTTGTTATTGAAAGAATATGCTGATATATCCTCTTCCAAAATTCATTTTTGGTCTTCCTGACATAGTAACACCCACACTGACAAGAGAGTAGGTATACTATGCTGGGAGTTTTGCAATTGACGAAGTGTTTAGGGAGAAAAATTTGGTGGTTGGGTAATATAATTCTACTACGTCTGTCCATATATTGGCAATAGTTGCATCCTCCACAGGAGAAAGTACCATGGCGAATGCAGGGATCTCTCCTGTGGGTTTAAAATTCACTGAAGACCAGTCTGTCGCCAACTGAGGGGGCCCTACGGTAGGCGACGGCCGGTACATCAGGAACAAATGGAGATAGTTAGGAGTCCATGGTGAGAAGATGCTAATATTTACCAAGAATATGTTTTATTTGATTGTGTTGTGTAGAGAATGTAGTTACGATGTGTGAAGTGTGATCTGGAGTAGGTGTTTTTTTATTTTGAAGTAAATCGGTTCAAGGGATACATTGAACTCTCCTGAATGCACGCTTCAAGGAGACTCTGGAGTATCCACGTTCCAAGAGTCGTGTCTGTAGCTCTTTGGCTTCTTTGAGGAAAGTGAAATCATTGGAACAATTTCGGCTTACCCGAAGGTACTGGCTATAAAAAGGACAATTCGTAAGTACTGTATGGCATAGTGAAGTGCAGGTTCAGTTCATTATGGTTGATATATGCTAGAAATTGTTGCAAAAGTGAGGTGGAACCCCTCCATAGCATAAAGACATTGTCGATATAACGATGCCATGCTAGGATATGGTCAGTGTCAATCGAGATGCCAGTGTCGCGCCAAAGTTGGCGCTCCCATTCCCGCAGGTACAGGTTGGCATACGATGGGGCACAGCGGGTCCCAATTGCAACCCCCTGCACCTGGAGGAAATGGGTGCCATTGAAGGAAAAGACGTTGTGTTCCAAAATGAACTGGAGAGCCTGCACCACAAATTCGTCATACTGGGGATCCAAGGTGGTAGATAAAGTCAGTTTGTGTCGAATGGCTGCCAGACCTTTGTCATGTCAGATTGTACTGTATAGGGCCTCAACGTCGATGGTGTCGCCATCGGCGCGAAGGCCCTCCATAATTTGCAAAAAGTGTATCGTGTCGCGTACATATGAGGGAAGTTTTGTTACCAAGGGTTGTAAATGATTGTCAACAAGGTGGCTGAGGTTCTCTGTGAGGTTACCACAACCTGAAACAATGGGGCGCCCCGGAGGTTTGGTGGGGTGTTTATGGAGTTTAGGCAACGCATGAAAGGTTGCCTCCCGTGGGTGACTGGTACGTATGTATACGTATAGTAGGCCTGATCGACAAGAGTATAAAATTCCCTTGAGAACCGATCGGCCATATTCAAAGAGATGGGATGTTACCACTCAGGATTATTGAGTATTGACATGCACATGCTTATGTAGTTAGTGCTGTTCATAATCACAACGTTGCCACCCTTGTCGGACGGTTTAATAACCAAATTTGAATTTTGAGCTAAAGTCTTCAGTGCGTTTTGTTCACGTACCGTAAAATTGGGTGTGGAGTTGATTGAGATAGGTAAATTCATAATATTGTTGGTAACCATCTTAAGAAAGGTGGCTGCGTTGCGATTAGAGCTGGGGGGAGGGTAAAGAGACAAAGGCTTTTTGAGTGATGGGACCTGGGAGTGTTCGGTTTTGGCTGGGGTAGTGTCAACTACAATGAGCTCCCCGTGGTCTCACATTTTCCAATACACTCTTCCTAGGGTCTGTGCCAACAGTGGTCATCAGAATCTGTGATATTTGCTTCTTTCCATCTGCCCCAGATTCAGTGGGCTGACATAGAAGTTTGGTTTGTTGGGTGCCTCTAGTTCAGATGTAAGTGTTCCATTCACTCTCTATGCAGGGCGTATTATAACTCACCTCACTCCATTTTACTTTGTTAAAATTTCTATACAATATATTCATGTCATTCATGCTTTATCCCTCTACAGACTGCATATATTGTTGCATTTAATGCCAAATATCCCCTGAAGAAGGAAAATTCAAATCCGAAACATGTTGGGACGGTTGTGAAATTGCCCCTGGATCCCCTGTCACCAGCGGTTACCTAGGTGTGCAATTTCCATGCATTAAGTCCAACCATACCTATGTTGTAATTTACTGTGGCACCTTGTATCTGCATGCTGTTTTTATGCCTTAAAATTGTATTACACATGATTTGTTCCTTTATGTGATTGATACATGTGAATATACTCATTCCTTTTGGTTTTATATCCTATGTATAAATAAAGAATTAAACTTTTTTACCATATATTTACCCCTTTTCTTTTTCCTTTTTTTGATTACTCAATTTACTATATCTGCCTTAAAAGTCCAAGGGGATTATTCTTATATGGGATTATTTCTCATATCGAGCTCACCTATAAATATGATATTATTACACTTGATGCACAACCTTCTCCCGCAGTTGGGGAAGAATCCTGCCAAGTCTTCTTTGCTTGAGTCAGCCACTCTCTTTGGTCCTCTCACCTGAGATTTCCTCTATGATAAGCTCCCTCAAGGGAAGGGAGGGATGACTAAAGAGAATCTTTATCAAGCTAACTTTCATACTAGGCAAGGCTGACCCACTCATTTCTCTTTTGAAATTTTGTTGTTGGTTCCGTAATTAAATTGATCTCTTGCCATCTAAACATAGGCCCCTTTAAGGCAATTACTAATAAAAACACAAACATTCCATGGGCCCAGTGATTCTCTGCTTCTAAGGTTAGTTTTCTCTTTTACATTTTTGCTCCCAATGAGGCATGGGGCCCACCAAACTCTTCCAGCCTCCTTGTCGGAGCTTGAGTCGCGATGGGGCTGGTTGGGGGGCCGCCCCCAGTCCCTAAGACACAGTTTGTTCTGATGATGGGTGTCTGGGGATGGGTGCTGCCCCTCTTTACTGATACCTTGTCGAATTGTGTTTTCACTAGTTGAGTCACCCATCTAATAGCAAGTTGATGACTTGCAATCTATCTTATTGGTTTCTGATGCTTAAACCCATACTTACCAGGCTAGCGGCACCTTCCTGCTCTCTATCTGATGTTATTGCAATTTATAATGTCTTGTTGATTTATGTCTTTGTTACTCTAAAAATGTAATAAACACTATTAAAAAGGGGGCGTGGCCTGGACCTGGAAGACGGCGGACTCGTCTTGGGAGAGCTCCGGAGCCTTGGACACAATCCTCAGGCATCCGACCTCCCTCAAGCCTGGTGAGCACCTAAACACACCCAGGGTGTCTCCCAACATCATCTCCTACAATCTAGGCTAAAGATTTCGGCCGCCCACATCTGACCCCCGCGGTGCCTGAAAATCTAGGCCGTGGCTTCACTTGCGGCATAGGCTGCGGCAAACAATGCGGCCATCTAACCTCCATCCATCCGCTCTGGGCCCCGAAACACGGCTCTGGGGACCCCTCACCCACCCCCCAACAGATCGGGGCAAAAACACTATCGCCCCGCTCGGTCATCCGCAGCGCCCAAAAATTTAGCCTGTGGCTTTACCCGCGACTAGGCCGCAACATCCGGGACGGTCATCCGGCCCCCACCTGCCCACTCAAAACCCTGCTATACACCTCTGGGGACCTCAACACCCCCCTGAAGCCTGAGGCTAGCCGAGTCGGACATTGAGACCCTTGCTAGCTGAAGACTGGGCTTTGGGAGGCTGCCATCCTCTACAGAAGCGTCAGTTTTCATTTGGCCTGACAAGGGCGAGGATGCCAAAATAAAATAGGACCCGTGGCACAGCGGGAGAGCAGCGTAATTCACCAGGAGCCTATTGATTTATTGACTCAGTGATGGGTAAGTGGATGCCAGTTGCCCTTCTCAACGCCCCTTACTCTCAATCAGGCCAGAACCTCCCTGATTTGTTCCGCACCCAACCCCTGTCCACTCCTGAGACCTCTACATCCCACTCCTCACCGTCCGCCATGGCACGCAGACAATCAGAGGGAACACAGAAGAATAAACAATCTGTTGACCAAGAAACACTGCTCACTCTCATTAACCAGATGCCCAAGGTCACAGATCTTCAATCCCTTGCATCAGATATCAAGGGAGCATTGTCGGATGCGGTATCTGACCTCAAGGACGAACTCAGAGGAGTTAACGACAGATTAGAGGAAGTCGAAAGAGCGGCCGGTCATCACTATGCCGACATTCAGGAACTCCAACAACACGGTGCCCGATACCACCTACACCTCATAGACATGCAGAGGAAACTCGAGGATCTCAACAACAGGAGCCGCAGGAGGAACCGCCGCATCCGCAGAGTCCCCGAAAGCATTGAACACAACCAGATCCCACTCGCCCTACAGTCCTTAGTCAACAATATTCTGGAGAGGCCCCAAGATGCGCCGGTGGAGTTCGAACGGGCACACAGAGCTCTACGACCCAGGGGGAGAGAGGGGGACCCACCGAGGGATATTGTCTGCTGTTTTGTGGATTAAAAATTGAAGGAAGAAGTAGCCTTTTGAGCCCGCGATCAACAGGAAATCACACTGAATGGAGCGGAAATCAAAATATTTCAGGATCTATCTCAGATAACATTGAATCACAGAAGGGCCCTACCCCCCATATTGACAGCACTCAGAGAAAGACGCATAGTCTACAAGTGGTGCTTCCTCTTCGGTCTCTCCATCACCGTACATGGTCGCACCTTTGTCCTGCAGCCCCCGGCCGATCTCCGCCACTTCTTTGAACACTTAAGCATGAGGCCTATCCCGGTCCCTGACTGGTATCGAGAGTTTACAATTCCAGCATTATGGGCGGAGATGCTTCCTCAAGATGCCGACTTGCACACACCACGGAGAAGACCAAGCGCCACCCCATCTTGTCGCAGAAGACAAGACCAAGCTGCACCGGCTCCAGAGGAACACCAGGGAAACCCTAACCCTGAACCTGACTCAGAGCAGGAGGCCTGAGATCGGCACACTTTTCTACACCAGCCTATTCAAGTGAATGGGTAACATACTTCCGAATGACTACTACAGTTATTGTTTGACTCTTTTTTTATTATCCATCTGCTTTCTGACACCCATAACGTCCCACTTCAATGCTGTGTCCCTTTTGTTGCCGCAACCCTTTTTGACCGCATGGGAGCCAAAACAATGCCTATCCCTCACAGTCATGGGGTGATAACCCCTCCTTAAAGACATATCACAGAACGGTAATATGGCCCTAACCTCCCGATATTATCCCACAGACACACACTCGGAGAGCTATGGAATTAAAGATCACCCTATCCATTATACACTGCTCCCTCTGTGGTCGTTGTTGCCCTACCCTTGAAGGAGTCCACGGACTAACAGCTTCTCCTGCTCGACCATGTACCCCTTTAACTGTACTCACCCCTTATAATTTTTTTTTTTTTACCATTACCCACCCGACTTCCCCTTGGTGGCTGCAGATTAGACTGGATAAGCTTGGAACTCCTTACTTGTCACTGGGCCCTCCCTTTCTAACCATGCCTTCAACCTGCAGAGACTGTTTGGTAAGAGTAGAAGAAGAAGACATCTTAAGCTCCTAGCCCAGACAACCTGGGGGCCTCCCGATAGGCTTCCCCCAGGTTCGCTATCTATGGCTTGAGCTCCCGTGAACTTAGTTATGGTTTCAGGTTTGGTTTTTGTTTTTTGATGCTGATGTTCTGAGGTTACTTTTCTACTGTTGGGCTGTGTTGCTGGCCTGTCGGCCCCTGTGACGCTGTTACATCTGGCGGTGTTTCGGACCAGCAGCCCAGCACCTCGGCGCTTAAGAACAACACATATGAGATTATCCTTTAGGGTGTCAGTCTGCAATTAAGCTAGATTTAAAGAACCTAGGTATTAGGCTTTTAAATATCTGTTGACTGTTTATATTTCACTGAAATGTTACACACAACTCATTCACTCACTGTCCTACACAAACCTGCTTGCAGGCGGCGCAGCTGCCCGGAGTGGATAAGACCTTTTGTCTCCACACTCGGTAGATGCGACATACACGCAAATCCTCTCTCTGACTCTGCTCCCCTCACGGTTGAGCAAGCTAACCTCCCCTATTCCCAATACCCCCCTTAGGGGTCGTAGCTACCCGCGCTGCTCTCCCCGATGGCCATTGGCCACTTACCTCTTATTTCCGCCCACCGATCCTTTCCACAAACCCCCTACATCAGCTAGGTCTCCACCTAGCTGATACCCCATAGGGATCCCACACTGTGGTCCGGAGTGCCGTTAACTCCGTTGCCCACGTGATCCTTACACCCCTTTCACACGTTTCAACCCTCTTAACTTTCCTACCCCCCTGACCCTCCCTTGCCCCCATCCGTTCCCCTTACACGTCTCCTCCTCACCTTCGAACCCCCCAACAACAAGATGCATGCCCAAAGCACCCTGAAGATAATGTCCCTAAACGTCGGGGGCCTGAACACCCCTGAAAAAAGATCTGCTGTCCTCAGGGAAGCATCTAAACTCAAAGCCAAAGTAGACTTTGTACAGGAGACTCATTTTAAAACACAGAACATTCTCAAATTTCACAACGGAAGGTGTCCACACACTTTTCATGCCCCTTCCCCAATAAAAAAAACAAAAGGAGTAACCATTCTTATTGCCAAAAATCTCCCATTTCAGCTTACCGCTCATCTAGCTGACCCGGAAGGTCGATACATATTTGTTAAAGGCCACATCCACAATAAGCCAGTGACGTTTGTCAACATCTATGCTCCTAACACACGTCAAGTCCCGTTTATCAGGAAAGTGTTAGATAGACTCATTCCGTTCCACAAAGGAATGACTATCCTCGGAGGTGACCTTAATGTCCCCACCTGCCCCAATCTTGATTCCTCAACTGGATCCTCCTCCCTACCATACCGTGCCCTACGCCAAATTAAAAACCAAATGCACCTATTGTCCCTCCACGACACCTGGAGAACCCTCAACCCTGATACCAAGGACTACACTTATTATTCCCCTCCCCACAACAAATACTCACGTATTGACTATCTCTTCCTCACCAAAACGGACCTGACTTATCTCCAAGACACCTCCATAGAGCCTATGTATATATCAGATCACCACCCCATCACTATTACCCTCCGCTTCCCCAACTTTGAACAGAGACACAGATGCTGGAGACTAGACCCACAATTATTATGTGATCTGGCGAGTAAGGAGACCTTACAGCTGTCACTAAAGGACTATTTTACGCTTAATTCCTCTCCAGAGACGTCGGCCATGACCCAATGGCTGGCCCACAAATGCGTCATAAGAGGCAAATGCATCTCTTTAACAACGCAAATGAAAAAAGAAAGGCAGGCTACAATTGTGACACTAACCATGCAGATCCGCACACTAGAGGCTTTTCATAAACAGAGTAAAGCTGAAACAGACTACGCAGCCCTGGTGTCGGCGAGACGAGCTCTAGAGGTGCTAGAGGAACTAGATAGACAGATCAAAAGGAAATTTACACTAACCACCAAACTCTTCTACGACCAAGCCAACAAAAGTGGTAGACTTTTGGCTTTGCTGCTCCGGGGTAAAAGAGCTCAAATGACAATACACTCCATCACACACCGCTCGGGGACAAAAATCAATAAAACTGAAGAAATTGCACAACAATTCGTTGAGTACTATTCTAAATTGTATAACTTACCCAAACATCCCAGTCACCACCAGAACCCACAATCCAGGACTAAAGCTATTGATAACTATCTTTCAGAACATAAATCACCTCAGCTCACCCCAGAACAAGCAGCCTCCATTGACACCCCCCTAAATTCGGAGGAACTCAACTAGCCCTAAAAAGCTTAAAACCCGGGAAAAGCCCACGCCTCGATGGCCTGGCTGGTCTATATTATCAGACATTTGCAACAGTACTGGCCCCACACTTCTTATCCACCTTTAATTCCTTAAGCAAGTTGAAAGAACCCCCTAAAGACCTGCTAGAAGCTCATATTTCGGTTATACACAAGAAGGGGAAGGACCCCACACTAGTTGAAAACTACAGACCCATTTCTCTACTAAATATAGACATTAAGATCTACGCAAAGATACTGGCCAACAGACTTCTTCCCCACATTCCCAACTTGATATCTCAAAACCAAGCGGGTTTCGTTCCTGGCAGGGAAGCCCGCAACAACACCATCAAGGCTCTTACCATCCGACACTGGCTAGCCAAGACAGCAACAGAAGGACTCTTCCTATCCACAGATGCGGAGAAGGCATTCAATAGAGTGGCCTGGGACTACATGGCAGCAGTCCTCCCCCCAGTGGGACTGGGACATTTTATGCAAAATAGTATCCTGAGTCTCTATGCGAATCCACAAGCTAGGGTCAGGATAAACGGCCACCTATCGGACGCCTTCCCCATCCAGAACGGAACCAGAAAGGGATGCCCACTTTCCCCACTAGTCTTTATACTTACTATGGAACCCTTCCTTACTTGCCTTCAAGCACACCCAGATATCACGGGAGTCACAATTGGAGATCGCACCTATAAGAT
>BLSH010249788.1:250975-261113 GCA_018402905.1 Glandirana rugosa
AAAGGGTAAGGGATAGTCCCTCACATAATCCCCTCAGACAAAGGGTCCAAAAGTATTACCCTCGATCCACCAGACCACAAACCCTCCTTTCCTTACGCACATCTGAGCGTTACTCCACAGAGACTCCAACTCTAAGCGTCTCAGAGAGTTTCCACCAGTCCCCAAACTCTACCTCTAAGAAGAGGAAACTCGTTCACTCCTTCACAGCATAGACATCAGACTCTGCGAATCTCAACCTCAGAGACACCTCATTGCGAGTCTACACGCATTCCTTTCCTCCCAAACACCAGACCACCTAGCTCCCATTATGAAAACCTGGGAAACAGACTCCCCTAATACACTCCCTGATAGGGAATGGGAAACAATTTGCCTCACGGCACACAAAGGCTCCCGCAACGTTTCCATACAGGAACATAACTATAAGTTGCTAACTCACTGGTATAGAACACCCGCTCTACTTCACATAATCTACCCCCAATGCCCCAACGTATGCTGGAGATGTGGGAATTCAGGGGGCTCACTGAAACACATCTGGTGGGACTGCCCAATTATCAAAGTGTACTGGGAACAGGTTCACGACATAATAAAACAAGTCTCCACACACCCAATAGATTTCTCCCTTCATCAATACATCCTACACTATTTCGAAACTATGAAATATTTACACCGCCAATGACTGGCCATGTACATGATAACCTCAGCTAGAATGTGCATTCCGGTTCTCTGGAGGCAGAGGATCGCTCCCTCGCTCAAAGCCTGGTTCATCAGACTAAATAAAGTCATGGAAATGGAGGAACTAATAGCAATATCTTCAGACAACCTAAATAAGCACCACAAAATCTGGATGCCCTGGATCTTCTTCCAGAGCTCAGAGAAATATCGTGCCATATGCCAAACTCTTTGAATATGATAAACGGAAGCCTTCTCCTTTCCTCCAGTGGTCGATGACCCCTTGCTTGCTGAATTACCCACACTATTAGACTGCGTGCCCTTGACCCCAATGGGCTACACCTCCTCTTACCCCCCCACTCACCACCTTACCTTTCCCATACCCTCCCTACACCCCCCCTCCCACCCTTCTCTCTCTTCCTTCTTCATAAGGGGCATAAAAAACCCCATCCCTTACCCACCACTAACAACTATCCAAAGTGCGTAAACTATAGTCAATAATAAAGTGCGGCGCTAAATGAATAATATATACAGAAGTGAACCATATATATATAAAAAACCAGAAGTGAAGGTGAAAGATAGATTTGGTTTCAGCCTTGTCTACCCAATGTAGTGAACACACCTAATCCACGTAATAATGTGTTTATTAGTGTTAACATAAATATTGAGTCCATATCAAAAAAGCACAAGTAACTTTATTGGGTGTTGCATATGGTGAAGGACATTATATGAACTCTCATCATTATTTTTTATATGGATCTTTTTTATATGGATTTGTTGATATGGACTCAATATTTATGTTTACACTAATGGACACATTATTACGTGTATTAGGTGTGTTCACTACATTGGGTAGACAAGGCTGAAACCAAGTCTACCTTTCACCTTCACTTCTGGTTTTATATATATATATATATATATATATCTATATGGTTCACTTCTGTATATATTATTCATTTAGCGCTGCACTTTATTATTGACTATAGTTTATGCAATTTGGGAAATTTGTAGTGCTGGCAGCTTGATTTCATATTTTTTTCTGTACTGGTAGCGCAATAGTATTTCCAATATCCAAAGTGCCTACCCCTCCAACGCATCTCTAATCTATGCTACCCTGAAACCCAACCTATATGTATAGGCTTATATCAACATGTTCTGATGCAAATGTTTCTTTTATCTGTATTGGCATTATTGCTAGTTACCAACGCAACCTACTGTTACAAATGAATATTCAATTGAGACTGTATATTCTTGCAATTCTCTCAATAAAACTTTTGTGGAAATAAAAACTATTAAAAAAAAAAAGAAACACAGGCTGGTATTTCTCCACATTGTTTAGTCCTCAGTCCCCCTCGCAAGAAAGCCCTAAAAAGAAAACACACCCAAAGGCTGAAGGGGGGACGAAGGAAAAGACTATGAAACCAAAACCAAACAATGGAGACTGTAAAGATCTTCAATCTTTCAGGCCATAATCTGAACCCACATTAGGACTGGGTTTCTCTCCTGCTTCTCCCCCAATCTGTTTCAGCTATTCAAAGACCTCCATAAATGTATAAGGAACACTGAAAAGATTTTATCATATCCAGACCACCAAAAAGAATACTAGGTCTTCGGATAATAACACCCTGACAGACATTATTAAAGAACTAAATGAAGAAATATTGGAAATCTTGGAACAATTATACATTGGACCTGATGATGATATTTTTCATTATCTGGAGGATATAGAGCTGTCTTTGCTCACTCAACATCTAGACCCTACACCAGACATTCTTAACATCACCTTGAAACCCCAATCTGTCTTTTACCCCTCTCAATCCAAAGACCCATTCCTAGAGGCTTTCTACAGGTTAGAATATGCTGATTTCTCCAAATTTTACCTTCAAGCTCAAAAAGTCAATAAATACTGTTGGAAATTATGAATTTATAATATTATTTTGAATAATATTGGGCTCTGAAATATATTAAATGTGTTAAATATAATGTAAAGTTAGTTATATATGTAAGGTTATTTGAATGTGCTTTTGGACAGAGAAAGTGTTGTATGTGCAATTCTATTTCAAAACTCATGTGAAGTAATGTTAGAGGAGGGGTCATGTGTGTCTCCTTATGGACTAAAACCATATAAGTAGCTGTAGGTTGCTTTGAAAAAGCTGACCTAACGGTAACAGTATAAGAGTCGTGACTTTGTAGGAAGGGTAGGAAGAGAGATGGAGGACACTCTCGGAGACATGACATGAACACCTGTCAGAACCCTTCCTCCTCCTGACTGACATCTGAAGCCATACCATATCTCATCATCATATGTGTTGCTATGTAAGTTTTATCTGATGTTATGTTTTGAAGAATAAACAAAAAAAGATTTTCTAATGATGTCGTTCATGCAAGAGTTCTTCGATGAAAGCTGAGAAAGGATTTTCAACAAATACCTGTCTAAAAATCTTAGTTCGGAAGAAGATCTGGCATTGAAAGCTCTTATGGAAAATTCTAGCATTATCATAAAACATTCACACAAGGGAGGGGGGACTGTCATCCAAGACAAAAGGGATAATTTTATAGAAGATCATTGCCTACTGTCCGATACACAAACTTACACAAAGCTCAGCCATAACCCACTACCCAAATATAAGTTAGAAGCAGAAAATCTGATTATGCAAGCAAACCGGGAAGGTATCATTAACCAAACAGAAGCCGCATTTTTATGTAACAAATTCCCTAAGTCTACCTATTTTTATCACCTTTCAAAAATTCACAAACATCAGCTAACACCACCAGGCAGGCCCATAGTGGCCACCATAGAGAGTGTTACTGGCGGCCTGTTACAATATATTGACACCTTTTTGCAGCCGCAAGCACAAAGCCAACAATCCTACATCAGAGGTGGGATCGATCTTTTGGAAAATCTACAACATTATACCTGGCAACCAAATTATCTTTTGGTTTCGCTGGATGTATGTTCTCTCTATACTTCAATCCCACATGAAGTAGACCTACAAGCTATCCAACACTTTCTTTTTAATGATTCAGATCTTAATCCCCAACAGTTAGCCTTTATCTTGGAGGCTACTAGATCTTGCCTTACGCACAACTATTTTCCTTTTTGACGGAAACTACTATTTGCAGACTCACGGCACCACCATAGGTACCAATTTTGCCTCTTCATACTCCAATTCAACTATGGCCTTTTGGGAAGAACGATACGTTTAGAAAAACAACCCTCTCAGAGCCCGCTCATCTACTACGGCAGGTATATAGATGATATCATCATCATCTGGGATGGTCCCTCCGCCTTATTAGATACCGAGGTAAAGGATCCCGCTAATCTGGCTTTTCTGGATATGGAATTATATCATGTAGATCATATCATACATTTCAAAAATTATAGAAAGCCCACGACAGGAAATTCCTTTTTATATTACAGTAGCTATCATCCCACCTGGAAAAATAACATCCCCAAAGGCCAATTTTGTCGTTTAAAAATCAGAGTGTACTCCTCAAAAGGAAGATTGAAGATAATGGATTCCCATCAGACCTAGTAGAATCAGCATGTGATTATTATCTAAAAAAGACCATCTGTGAAGAGAACAAGAGCAAACAATACCTCAATCAGGTCTCTTTCCCCTTAAAGGCATGTTCCAATGTCGAAAACCCTTATGTAAAACATTGCAGATTTGTGGAACACGGAAATCAGAGTTACTGTATGTCATCAAAGGCAAAACCTACAAAATCAATTATTTTTTCTGTTGTTCTACAGATCATGTAGTTTATTGCCTTACCTGCCCATGTGGCCTTTTTAATGTAGGCCATACCATCAGTCCACTACATAAGAGGTTTAGCGAACATCGCCGCTTCATAGAAAAGGGCAATAATGAGCATGGCGTTCCTCACCATTTTCTGGAAGCACACAACATGTCCACTAAAGGCCTACAGGTATGGATAGTGGAGGCCATTTCCAGTGAACTTCCTGAGGCAGAGCATTTTCGCAAGTTTTGCCAAAGGGAAACTTTTAGGATTTCTTGCTTCGATACCCTCACGCCAGGAGGGTTAAACGAAAAACTTGAAGTCAGCACTATCTTATAATAATCCCAATAGCCCATACAGAATTAATATGTATATGTTATTGTTATGTTTATTGTGGCTCTTCCCTCCTATAGTGGGGGTGGTCGGGATTTCATCTACTGTAAGTATTTATATAATGGTAACAATATATTAGTAATACATTCTTATATCACACTATGTATATTGATGAGATCATCCAGGAACATAATTAATATTGACTCCAGGTCTCCCAATTCACATATGTGATCCTCAATTGAACCCAATCCTTACTAATATTTACTTATAATAACAGAACTCAATCGATAATCGTGCATATCATATCATATTGATTTTATATTCACATCCTCATTGTTATCACCATGCACTATGTATCATTTTTTACTTATATAAATTTGATATATATATATATTGTAAGGGCGTTAGTTCGGCAGCGGGTTTGTGTGACCCCCTGGAAGGGTTCACTACACAAAACAGGCACAGAGAATCAGCAGTTGTACATGAAAACACAAGTGTGGTTTATTTATACTATGTACAATTGTAGAAAAGCAGCAAAACAAAAACAAACATCAAAATAAATCCTTGCCAACTTGGCCACTTACTAAACTTTATAGGTTTCCCTGTCTGCCAGTTAGGGGCAGCCATGTGCTACACCAAGCACCTATCTCCCTGCTGTTATAATCAACCGCACAGGCTTCTTACCTCAGAGGATCTGTGTAACGCTCCCCAGTCTATTCACACAGAAACTGGTTCCAGGGTGGAGCACACCCCTATGCCTGCTGGGAGATTATGTAAAGGCCCTAATGAGCCAGCTCAACTGAGCTGGGTTCATTACTTCTAACCCTGCAAGACTCTCAGCACTTCCCCTTAGTGGTAGAAATCAGCATAGAGTCTAAACCTGGGACAAATATACCTGCCATCCTGGATGCAACCAGATGATTTTACCTGCCTGCTGTCACAATATATATATACAGTATTTCACAAAAGTGAGTACACCCCTCACATTTTTGTAAATATTTTATTATAACTTTTCATTAGACAACACTGAAGAAATGACACTTTGCTATAATGTAAAGTCAGCCTGTATAACAGTGTAAATTTGCTGTCACCTCAAAATAACTCAACACACAATCATTAATGTCTAAACCGCTGGCAACAAAAGTGAGTACACCCCTAAGTGAAAATGTTCAAATTGGGCCCTATTATCCATTTTCCTTCCCCGGTGTCATGTGACTCATTAGTGTTACAAGTTCTCAGGTGTGAATGGGGAGCAGGTGTGTTAAATGAGTTGTTATCACTCTCACTCTATGGCCTAGGCTATAAGAAGATTGCCAAGACCCTGAAACTGAGCTGCAGCATGGTGGCCAAGACCATACAGCGGTTTAACAGGACAGGTTCCACTCAGAACAGGCCTCGCCATGGTCGACCAAAGAGGTTGAGTGCACATGCTCAGCATCATATCCAGAAGTTGTCTTTGGGAAATAAACATATGAGTGCTGCCAGCATTGCTGCAGAGGTTGAAGGGATGGGGGGTCAGCCTGTCAGTGCTCAGACCATATGCTACACACTGCATCAAACTGGCCTGCATGTCTGTCATCCCAGAAGGAAGCCTCTACTAAAGATGCTGCTCAAGAAAGCCTGCAAACAGTTTGCTGAAGACAAGCAGACTAAGGACACGGATTACTGGAACCATGTCTTGTGGTCTGATGAGACCAAGATAAACTTATTTGGTTCAGATGGTGTCAAGCGTGTGTGATGGCAACCAGGTGAGGAGTACAAAGACAAGTGTGTCTTGCCTATAGTCAAGCATGGTGGTGGGAGTGTCATGGTCTGGGGCCGCATAAGTGCTGCTGGCACTGGGGAGCTACAGTTCATTGAGGGAACCATGAATGCCAACATGTACTGTGACATACTGAAGGAGAGCATGATCCCATCCCTTTGGAGACTGGGCCACAGGGCAGTATTCCAACATGATAAAGACCCCAAACACACCTCCAAGACAACCACTGTCTTGCTAAAGAAGCTGAGGGTAAAGGTGATGGACTGGCCAAGCATGTCTCCAGACCTAAACCCTATTGAGCATCTGTGGGGCATACTCAATCAGAATGTGGAGGAGCGCAAGGTCTCTAAAATCCACCAGCTCCATGATGTCCTCATGGAGGAGAGGAAGAGGACTCCAGTGTCAATCTGTGATGCTCTGGTGAACTCCATTCCCAAGAGCGTTAATGCAGTGCTGGAAAATAATGGTTGCCACACAAAATAATGACACTTTTGGGCGCAATTTGGACATTTTCATTTAGGGGTGTACTCACTTTTGTTGCCAGCCATTTAAACATTAGTGTCTGTGTGTTGTGTTATTTTGGGGGGACAGCAAATGTACACTGTTATACAAGCTGTACACTCACTACTTTACATTGTAGCAAAATGACATTTCTTCAGTGTTGTCACATGAAAAGATAGAATAAAATATTTACAAAAATATGAGGGGTGTACTCACTTCTGTGAGATACTGTGTATATATATACAGTATATATATATATATATATATATATATATATATATACAGTAATGTTTTAATATATGATACAGCAATGTTTTTATCAATTATAAGCAATTATATATGCTTTAGAATCACGGCCGGTCATTTCCGGTCTGCTCCCTTCAAATCACAGGCTCTCCTCTACTATCTCTAACTTGGGAAAGGAGTGCACATGCCTAGAGCATAGCGGAAACTCTGAAACACGTCGCACAGCATTCTGGGCCAAGCCACGTCACTGCGATATCCCTTGACAGACACACTGCTGCGCCCCAAGCCACGCTCCACCCGGAGGGCCAGCCATTCACCCGGAAACGACACATTCAGCTTTATGCTATTCCCAGGAGGACAGCCGTGACTGCATCTTGGACTTCAGCTCCAGTCCCGCGGCTAATGAACATCCCTGCGCTCACAACGGAGATAACCCTGGTGCCTTGGCAACCCCCAGTTTTTATGAAGAGCCTGCTATCTATTCAGGGCCGATCCTAGGGTTACAGGTGCCTGGGTGCAGAAAAACTTCTGGTGCCCCCATATGGGTGTGGTCATCTTACTAACTCCTCCCCTTTGAAAATGTTTCTATGCCAACAAGTCCACCTCTCCATGTATAAGCATACCCACTTTTTGTATTCTGAATGCTTTGACAATAACTTAGTCAACAGCTTTACCAAGTCAAAAAAATAGTTTTATTTTTTGACAGTTCTGTAAAGTGCAAGTAAATCGTAATAGTTGTAGCACAAAACAAATCTTGAAATATAAATATGAACTGACCAATATTAAACTTTTGAACAGAAAATGAGGTAGAAGAAAATCTATAACAACAGATGCAAAATATGCAAGATAGATTGATTCTGTACTTTTTACATTTTCAATAAATACAATCACTAAAGTGCAAATAACAGATTTGCATAATACATACAATCACAAAACAGTGCAAGTATCAATTAAATAAAGTTGCAAACATTTAGGCTAGATTCACACCTATGCATTTTTAGTGCTTTTTGTATTTTGCAGATTTGCACTGCAGAACATGTTCCATGGGAAACCATGTTAAATGGAGTGCAGTACAAATCTGCAAAATGCAAAAAGCATTTAAAATGCATAGGTGTGAATCCAGCAAAGGGAGAAAATATGGCACAACAGTGACATTACCAAAAACTTGACGCCCCTCCAAAATTGATGAAAAGACGAGAAGAAAACTGGTCAGGGAGGCTGCCAAGAGGCCTACAACATTAAAGGAGCTGCAGAAATATCTGGCAAGTACTGGCTGTGTGGTGACAATAATCTCTCATATTCTTCATATGTCTGGGCTATGGAATAGAGTGGCAAAACGGAAGCCTTTTCTTACGAAGAAAAACATCCAAGCCCGGCTAAATTTTACAAAAACACATCTGTAGTCTCCCAAAAGCATGTGGGAAAATGTGTTCTGGTCTGATGGATCCAAGGTTGAACTTTTTGACCATATTTCCAAAAAATATGTTTGGCGCAAAAACAACACTGCACATCAGCAAAAGAACATCATACCCACAGTGGTGGTGGCATCATTATGCTTTGGGGATGGTTTTTCTTCAGATGGAACAGGGGCCTTAGTCAAGGTGGAGGGAATTATGAACAGTTCCAAATACCAGTTAATATTGGCACAAAACCTTCAGGCTTCTGCTAGAAAGCTGAAAATGAAGAGGAACGTCATCTTTCAGCATGACAAAAGTCCAAAGCATACATCCAAATCAACAAAGGAATGGCTTCACCAGAAGATTAAAGTTTTGGAATAGCCCAGCCAGAGCCCAGACCTGAATCCCATTGAAAATCCATGGGGTGATCTCAGGAGGGCTGTGCACAGGAGATGCCCTCAAAATCTGACAGATTTGGAGTGAATTTGCAAAGAAGGGTGGGCAAATATTGCCAAGTCAAGATGTGCCATGCTGATACCCAAAAAGACTGAGTGCTGTAATAAAATCAAAAGGTGCTTCAACAAAGTTTTAGTTTGAGGGTGTGCACACTTATGTAACCGTATTATTTTAATTTTTAATGTTTACTTCCCTCCACCTAACAGATTTCAGTTTGTTGTTCAACTGGGTTGTACAGTTCATATGTCACATAAAATGTGGAAAAGGTTCTGAAATGATTTATCTTTGTCTCATTTTTTAACATCACAGAAACCTGACATTTTATCAGAGGGGTGTAGACTTTATATTCACTGTATATGACAATGGTAAAAAAATAAAAAAATGTCTGTTTTATTGAACAGTGTGTTTTTAATAAGTGCTCCTCTTTAGTGTTGAGCGAACCCGGACTGTAACGTTCTGGTCCGTACCGAACTTTCGGGTGTCCGTGGCATGGACCCGGACATTTCAAAAATCGTTCGGGTTCGGTCCGGGGTTCTGCTATTTTACTCCACGTGTTGAGAAGCTGCAGGCTTTGCGAACAACTAACCGACGGGACGTCGAAGAGTTGTGCACCTCATTTTATCGTCTTGGGGCCTGGCTTGGGCTTGCTAAAAACTTTACAGGCCCAGGTACGGTGCCTGTGGGCTTTCAAGCCATGCCTGGTCTTGCAATGTCAGGCCCAAGCGAGTTGTGATTTCTCCTCGTGAATAATTTTTGTGTGACAAGTTATTTTGTCTGTAAAAAAATAAAAAAATGGTAACAGTATATGTCACTTATATTTCAGATGTGGGGAGACTATTTTACAGTCCAAAGACACTACAATTTTTTACTCTGTTTCTATTTAGTAAAGTCTTGGAAAAGGTGTAAAATACACTGTATACTTGACATGTTGGGTCAACTTGTTGTTTGACTTTAGACAATCCACCTCCCTTCATTTGTAATTTTTAATTTTATTATGCCAATGTATTCACACGTGTGGGAGTTTGATTTTGAA
>BLSH010249788.1:276563-295194 GCA_018402905.1 Glandirana rugosa
AAGAAAAGGATTCCAGTCCCTAATAAGCCCTTGAGAATGGGTCTTGGGCTTTGCCTAATACAGGTGGAAGGTCTTAAAGATGCGATTTGAAATGCTTTTCCCAGTTCGTCGTAGGGGAAGAAGAGAGCTTCGGAAAAATTTAAGGTAGTGGGAAGGATTAGACAGCCATCTAGTACGCCGAAGAGATCTTAACGGGAAGTTACTCCCCCTCCATGATCTCCATTAGTTTTTAGAATTCTTTCCGAGTCGGGGCCCAGGTCTACCGAAGAGGTGCCCGATAATGTTTTGGAAACAGGGTTAACAGCGACTGTAAAAAATGATATCTGAATGGTGCCTCTAGCTGCTGGCACCATTCAGATATCCCCCCTCAAAGTCTAGGACGTCCATGGACGTCCTACCGGCGAGAAGGGGTTAAAGAATTTTGTTAGGCAAGGAGCGACAATTGGGACAAAGGTTTTGTAATAGCCCGTGGAGAAGCCATCTGGACCCGGGGCTGAGCCTTTCTTAAGATTTTTGATTACCTCTAGTACCTCCCCCTCATTGAAGGGCAATTCTAGAGAAGCCGCATGATCTACCGACAGATTAGGAAGGGTGATGGAATTTAAAAAGGCTTCGAGAGAAGAAGGGGATGCTGCTTGACCCTTTTCGTAAAGTTTAGCGTAGAAATTCTGGAAGGTGGACATAATCCGTTTCGGGTTCTGGGTAAGAGTTCCCGAATAATCCCTGACCTTAGGAAAAGAAAAAGAATGACATCTGGGTGACAGCCTAGCAGCCAATTTTGGGCCTATACGGTCTCTTTGAAAGTATGAATTAGCTCTAGACCATTGAATTTGCTTCTCAGCTTTGGTAGTGAGGGCAAGATTCAGGGCTACTGTACCCACTTCCAGTTGAGTCCAAGAGTGATGTGTCAGATTCTTTTTGTGAGTTTTAGCAAGGACTTTCCAGATTCTCAATCTCCATTTTCCTCTCTCTTTTTAACCTGACTGAAAGTTGGATAATATTACCCCTCATGACCCCTTTATGAGTTGCCCACAATATTGGTGGAGAAACTTCCCCAGTATCATTTCTATGGAAATAATCTTTAAGTTCTTTTTCTAACATTGCACAGTGTACTTGATTATTCAGGAGAGATTTGTTTAGGCGCCAGTGGGGATTCTTCGCCCCACTAGGTTCGACTTTGATTTGTATTATTACTAGAGAATGATCAGACGGGGGAGAGTCCCTAATGGAGGATTTATTGATTAAGGGAGATAAAGCGGTTGGGACAAAAATGTGGTCTATTCTTGCCATACTCTTATGTGGAGCTGAGTAGTGGGAGTAGTCCCTCACTTTAGGGTTCAATTCCCTCCAAATATCTATAAAACCAATGGAGTAAAGGAGTCTGGCGAGCTTAAGGCTATGTTTCTGAGGCCGGAGAAGGCGGGGGGGGTCCAGGGCCTGATTTGTCGAGCATGGGATCGAGGGCCAAATTCGAGTCCCCACCCAATATTACTTTCCCCTCGAGGAGGGGTAGGATACGATTAAATAACTCCTGGAAGAATTTATATTGGCCGGAGTTTGGGGCGTAGTAGGACACGGGCGAATATATCACTCCCCTTATGGACCCTTTCAGGAGAATAAATGTCCCCTCTGGGTCCTTGATTTCCCTCATAAGGGTGAAAGCTAAGTGCTTAGTGAAAAATATTCCCACACCTCTTTTCTTATCTGGCGCGTTTGCCAGAAAGAATTGTGGATAACTTGAATGTATATATTTAGGAACATATTGCTTAGGGAAGTGGGTTTCTTGCAGCATTAGTATATCTAGATGAAGGGTATGGGCGGAATTGAAATATTTTTTCCGTTTCATAGGGGAATTAAGGCCCTGAACGTTATGCGATGCAACTCTCAGAAAAGAAGAAGAATTAGCTGACATGGGAACTGTGAAAATATTGATCCACATACCACATTAGGCGAGGACTCACCCAGACCTTAGCAGGCAGGAGGAGGGACCCGTCCAACCAAGAAGCAAGGAGGCTGATCCTAGGGGGTCTTCTACGAGGTAGACTTGCCTGGTGTCTGAAAGAAGGAATAAAGAGCAGGAAGATAACAATAGGATATAACAAATGAAATTGAAAACAAACTGAAGCAACCGTCAAAAGGGGGGAGTGGCAAAGACTAGCCACCTCACCCCCCAGGTTCCTGGAAGAGAGGAGATTAGGAAATCCCCTCCCTCGCAGGAAAAAGGACACAAAAGTCTGCCCGAACAGCAGAGCAACATCTGACCCAGGGAGTACCATAGAGTAACCTGAAGTCAGAGGGAGGAGCATGGCCTCCTTCCCAGACACTTCTCAAGAGCCAAATCACGAGTCGAACTGATGGCTTTCCCAGAAGTGACTCATTAACCTGGAACTAAAAGTGTAAACAAACTACTTCCCCCGAAGGCTCCCGATCAGGTACATCGGGGTCAGTAGGATGAACCTTACGAGACCCGCAAACTGTTCTTCTCTGTTTCCATGTCTTAAGGTTCAGACGAAACAAGGGTAAATAAGCAGAACCAATAAAACTAAACAAAATAATCCTATAACATATTGCAAAAGGCTGGCAATAAAAAAAAGAAATGAACCCAACCTTGGGAACAGCCAGTAGCCGGCTCCCATCCTGCCCCCACAAAATGGGCCAAGCCTGGGATAGGGCAGGGATGCAAGCCAACCCCTGACCCCCCAAGGAGAAAGCACAAAATGAAAATATGTTTTTAAACATTAGTAGCCAACCAAGCATAAGTCACCCTCCGTGGGGAATGTCAGTGTTCAGAGGTCTTTGAAAAATAGAAATCTGAAAAGACCAAATTGGGGAACAGAGATAAGAAAAGCAGAGCAAAAATCATGGTGGATGGGAGTCCTTAGCCCTCTTCTTTTGCTGTTTCCGCCACATTGGAAGAACGGGACTCTGGGGGGAAGGTCTCTTAGAGGGACCCAAATTCTTGTGATGAGAGGTTGAAGTGGAATCCAATGATATGAGGTTGAGCTTGATCAGCAGCTGTTCTCCTTCTTGGAATGAGGAAAAGCCGAATTTCTTGCCTTTAAGAATGAAAGTCAGGTGGAAGGGGAAGGACCACCAGTATTTGATAGATGATTTATTGAGATTTTCCAGAAGAGGTTTCATTGATCTTCTTTTCTGTATCGTGGTAGGAGATAGGTCAGCAAAGACCTGAACAGGGTGACCCTGAAAAGAAAGGTTGGGGTTGGATCTAGAGACCTTCATAATCTCCTCTTTAACTCCAAAAAAGTGAGGCTTTACCACAATATCTCTAGGGAGGCCGTTCGACCTTGGTGGTTGAAGAGCTCTATGAGCCCTATCCAGTTCCAGGCGGTGCTCCGGGATGATCTATTTAATAAAGTCACTCACTACCGCTCGCACATCTGTGATGTCCTCAGGAATCCCTCTGATTCGAAAGTTATATCGTCTAGAGCGATTCTCTAAATCGTCTATTTTGGAGAGAGCCGATTCCAGTTGATCCTGAAGATCCTGAATGCGTGCTGTGTTTTGATTGATTCTGGAAACCGATTGGTCAGTCTTCTGTTCTATTGCATCTATTCTAGTTCCCAAGCCTTGAAGGTCAGCTTGGATAACTGAGGTAATTTGAGAGGCTGTTTGGGCAAGGCCTTTAGAAAGCATTTTGGAGAATACCTCCATCATCATCTGAAAGTCTGATTGAGGTATTAAAGCTTGGGGAGTAGACGGATCCAAGTGAGGGTTAACTAGACTCTGTTCCTTAAAAGGTGTGGTAATGAGTTCATCTACAGTCCGCTCCAAGAGCGAGATTGTAGAATGCCGGTGAAAGGATTTGTGCTGATGGTAAAGTGCCTGGGGGAGGTCCTGGAGATGGCATGACTTGGGAACCTCTATCAGACCCGGCCTCCATCTCCTCAATGGTCCCAAGGGTTGGCAGGGGACCTGTAGATCCCTGAGGGCCTTTTGGAGCTGGGGCGTCAAAGCCCGGTTGGCGAGAAAGGTCCCTTCTAATGGTTCCTGACTGCATATTGCAGCGATTAGGTCAAATCCAGACAAAGTAGGGATAAGGTGGACCCCCTTACTAGAATGCCCAAGAGATACTGCGTGAAATTTCTTAGATCACAAGTTTGAGAAATGGAAGATAGGTAATCAGGCTGCTGGAGCGGGAATATGAGAGATCACTGCTGATGAAGGGTAAAAAAGACCTGCAGCTTATGTTGAAAGGACGGCAAGGTTCTGAGTTTCAATATTCAGGATCAGAAATATGCTGCTATATTGGGCCTGTATTGTGGGCTCCACTACAGATTCACCCCCTGGTTGTTTCTCATCCAGTCCCGCCAGCTAGGGTACTTCAGATCCCACCAAAGAGTGTCTCTAATGCTTAAAGTGTTTAAGGATTAATAGGAGCCCTCTCTGGTGGTCCCCCACAGCCTCCCGTGGTGTAGAGCCCCTGTTTTTTCCATGCTCCACGCGCCGCGCTGAGTGTAGGCCCAAGCCGCGGCCCCAATTTTGGAAGAGCGGCAGGGCGCGAGGAGCTTGATGCTGTCTCGGTGTCCGCTTCTTCCCTGGAGCGTTCCTGTGACTGTCCCCCGCTACCCTACCTCACGAGCGGGTCGGCTGAGCTCTGCTGCCAGCTATAACGGCTCCGATCGTCCGGGAAAGAGCGGAGCTCCTGGCTTAAGCAGCCGCCATGGGAGCTCCGTGCATGCGCACCTCCATGCAACACTTCAATATATAATTTCTGTCCATTACAAGTTTTGGGATTTGATATAAAAATTCAAATGTGTCACAATGGCTCTGAAGTAACGTAAATCTCTCATTTATAGACTGGATGGCTGTGTCCAAAATGGCAAAGAAAAAAATTCACTTTAAAATATTGTGTTGGGTCTGCAAGAGACTCATCTTCATGTTCATATTCAAAAGTCTTCTTTCTACGCCGAGGTCTAATTGTAACGACATCAGGAAATTGTGCTTCACAATCAAGCTTTTCAGCTATTTCTTTGGCATCAGCTAGCACATTCTCAAAGCCTACATCAGACCTGTATTCCACCAAGTGCTTGATCAACTTTTCCAGCTCCTCTACACAGCCAGATAGGTTTAACGTTGTTTGTTGCAGTATTTTGCTGATTACGTTCACCTTTGATAATAATTCATACCAAATGACAACGGAACAGATGAATTTGAATGATTTCATTTTTTTTTGCTAAGGATTGAGCCTGATGTTTGGTGTTAATGACCCTGTTGTCATACAGTGCATCATATACTTCGGGTAGGAAATAGTGCAATGGTTTAATTTCTGCGACTCTGCTTTCCCATCTGGTATCGGATAGTGGTTTTAAAGTTAAATCTGTAACGTGCTCCTTGAAAACTTGCCATTGTTGGATGGATGAGACAAAGAACACATAAAGTTCTTGAACGATGCCAAAAAAATCTACTGTCAGGTATGAAATATTTGCTGTGTCATTCACAACCAAGATGAGAGTATGTGCACTGCATGGAACAAAAAAGGCTCTTGGGTTGATATTGAGTATTTTTTGCTGCAAACCATTATGTTTTCCTTTCATATTTGCACCATTGTCATAGCCTTGGCCACACATATTTTCAATTTTAATCTGATTGTTCTTTAAGTAGGCCAATAAAAAGGATGTTAGTCCTTCAGATGTTGTATTGTATACTGGGCAAAAATCCAGGAAGTGTTCTCGAATTTCTATTTTCTTTGCACTTTGATCTAAAACAACTAATCGGACAACAATGCTAATCTGCTCTATGTGGCTCATATCAGGAGTACAATCCAGGATAATCGAGAAATATTTGGACTCATTAAGGCTTTGTATAATTTTTTCTCGTATTTTTGTTCCAACTATTGCAATTATCTCATTCGGAATCTTGTAACTAAGATAATGTGGCATTTGTGAATGCTGTGATATGGAGCACTGAATTCTCTGAATGTGTTCAGATATGATGGGATCAAATTTCCCTATAATTTCTACTAATTTCAGGAAGTTACCATTATTGTTTTGAAACAAACGGGTATCACAGCCACGAAGCGCCAGATTTTGTCCTGTTAGATATTGGATAATGTAGATTATTTTCTGCATGACCGAATACCAGCGTTTCTCTTCTTGTTTAATGATCTTTTGATTGATATTATCAATGGTTGTTCCCTTTTCCAGAGCTCTTGAAAGATCCATCCATTTCTTATAATTTGTGACATGGATTGTGTTTTTTTCATGTCGGCTTAAATGTTTGGACAGATGTTGCCAATCATTAAAGCCTTTTTTTGAACCCAAAGCCATATTGTCACTGTTGAATATTCGGCAAGCAAAGCACTGGACTGAATTATTAGATATAGAATAGATCAACCCATTTATTTGTATCTTCTCCCCATTATCCAGTACTCTTTGGTAGTAAGAGTTTGAAAAGCTCCTGCTATCATCTTTTGGAAAAGCATAAGCCTTCTCTTGAACAGGACCAATTTTTATCAAAGTTATTCTGTGTTGGTTATCTATTTTTTCCGGCCAGAAAGCAGGGTCACTTGAGATTCCACTTGATGATATTGATGGCTCTGCAAGTTCCATTTCAGTTTCTTCATCCATAAGCACAACAGAGTCAGTGTCTGACTCAGAGGAAACATCAGATATATCGCCCTCCTCAATGTCAAAATGCTCTGCTGCTGAACCAATATAACCTGCAGTTACATCTCCAGTTGTTATTGACTCAGTGCTACACACAGGATCCACTTGGACCAGATCATCATCACATTCTGATTCTTCTAATTCTGTATTTGTTTCTCTTTCTCTACCATGTGAAATGTCTGTGAGACTGGAGGTTAACTCTTTGCTTGATGTTGATGCATCTGTGCCAAGGGCATCTTGACCACTGCTTAACGAAGATTGTGGCTGTAAGAAGCTTGTAATGGGAGAAGTAATTTTTTTCAAAGCTTCTTCCTTTCTTTTCTGGTGCTGCAGGTTTTGATATCCTGATAACTTTTTTTTTTGCTAGCCATCTAAGGGCAAAAGCAAATGTACACTACACTGATCAGCCACAACATTAAAACCACTGACAGGTGAAGTGAATAACATTGATCATTACAATGGCACCTGTCAAAGGGTGGGATATATTAGGCAACTACAATGGGATCCAATGGGATTTGGAGGGAGTCTCTCTACCAGAGACCCTCTTGGTGTCCATTAGAGAGTCTGTTAGAGCCCCCACCAGGTACCATTAGAGACTACAATGGGGTATAATGGTTCCTGTAGGGGGTCTCTCTAACAGAGGTAGATAGGGTATACAGTCACCAGATAGGGTTTACAGAGCCACCATATTGCAGTATACAGTCACCAGATAAGGTATACAGAGCCACTATATCGCAGCATATAGTCACCAGATAAGGTATACAGAGCCACCATATCACAGTATACAGTCACCAGATAGGGTATACAGTCACCAGATAAGGTATACAGAGCCACCATATCACAGTATACAGTCACCAGATGAGGTATACAGAACCACCATATCACAGCATACAGTCACCAGATAGGGTATACAGAGTCACCATATCGCAGTATACAGTCACCAGATAGGGTATGCAGAGGCTCGGATAGGGTATACAGTCACCAGATAGGGTATACAGAGCCACCATATCGCAGTATACAGTCACCAGATAGGGTAAACAGTCATCATATAGGGCATAAAAAGTCACTATATAGCAGTATACAGAGCCCCAGATAGGGGCTTGTGGCACTGACAGACACCCCCCCGAAGTCGGGACAAGTCCCGCACTTACCCCATCTAATAGGCAGGCAGGAGTGTGCAGAGCTCGGCTTGCAGAGAGCGGGCTGGCAGTGTGCAGAGCTTCGCTTGCGAAGCATGCTTGATTGGATGGTCTGCAGTGCGGGAGTCTGAACTGAAACCCGAGTAATCACGCAGCCAGTGTGTCCGACACAGGCCCGCCCCCGCCTACAGCATCCAATGCCAGTCAGTCACTGGCCCAGGGCAGCCAATGAGCCTATGTGTGTGCGCCTGTTCAGCGCCCACACATAGTTTTTAATGACTGACCAATCAGCTCACTACTTGCTGTCAGCAGACAGCAAGGAGCTGAGAAAAAAAAAGTCATTATACCGGCGCCTCCTGTGGGGGGGGGGGGGGGGGTGGTCAGGCTGACTTTTTTTTCTTTCTTGTCAGCGGCGGGGAGGCGGCGCCCAAGCGCCCCTTATTGACCAGCCGCCGCTGTTAACAAGGCAGATCGTCGTTCTGACTGTTTTCCGGAACTCAGGATCCATGCCTTCACTTAGTAAAAGCACTTCCCACACAGAGCACAGAAAATGGCTAGGCGCACAATTAACCCTTTAATCGCCCCTGATGTTTTACCCCTTCCCAACCAGTGTCATTAGTACAGTGCCAGTGCATATTTTTAGCACTGATCACTGTATGAGTGTCACTGGTTCCCAAATAGATATACTGTGGCGGGGCAGCACATGCAGGCTCAGTCATATATATATAAATGCACATGATTGAGCGGTTTAGTAGCATGCTGCATGCCCCTCCTGTACATTGTCCTTCAGCACGGGGGGTCTACTTTCTATGCACAGGTATTTTTCAACTGTGCAGACCACCAAGCAAAAGCAAGGAGGGATTGGGTAATGCATTCTAAAAAAAGATAAACTTCAAAAAATATCCAACTGCATTTTGTGAATAACAGCAAACCTCAACACCAAAAAATTGCTATGTTTTTAACCACTTCAGCCCTGGAAGGATTTCACACTTTAGGACCAGAGCACTTTTTACAATTCGACACTGCGTCACTTTAACTGACAATTGCGCGGTTGTGCGACATTGTACCCAAACGAAATTTGCGACCTTTTTTTCCCACCAATAGAGCTTTCTTTTGGTGGTATTTTATCACCACTGCGTCATTTGTGATCACCGCTATAAACAAAAGAAGAGCAACAATTTTGCAAAAAAAACCCCAAATTTCTTACTTTTTGCTAAAATACAAATCCAAAAAAAAAATATAAAAAAACATTTTTTTTCCATCGGTTTTGGCCAATTTATATTCTTCCTCATATTTTTGGTAAAAAAAAATCGCAATCGGCGTTTATTGATGCGCAAAAGTTGCCGCGTTTACGGATGATGAGAATTAATTTCTGGGGTTTTCATTTTATTTTTTTTACCAGTAATGGCAACGATCTGCGATTTTTAGCGGTAGTGCGATATTGCAGCGGACATGTCGGACCATTTTGACACTTTTTTGGGACCATTGGCATTTATACAGCGATCAGTGCTATAAAAATGCACTGATTACTGTGTAAGTGCCATTGGCAGTGAAGGGGTTAACCTGCAGGGGGCGCTCTAAGGGTTAATTGTGTTCCCTGGGCGTGTTCTAACTGTATGTGGGCTGCCCTGGCTGGGGGAAGGAGGTGATCACGGCTTCCATATACAGGAAGCCTGTGATCACCGCCCTTCCCCCTCTAACAGAACGGAGATCCGTGTTTACTTACACGGACCTCCGTTCTTTCACTGCAGGGGGGGGGGCATCGCGGGTAGCTCCCTGCCCCCCCGAACACAGTGAGAGATATTGCAGCCGCCATCATATGCAGAAATGCGCAATGAAGAAATGGCCTCAGTGCCATTCCTTCACTGACAGTGTGCCCTGTTTGGCGGCTTCTGTGCGCATGCAAATCACAGAGCCGGAGTCCGTGACCCCGGAAGGAAGAGGGGCAGAAGATGGACGCTTCCTACTGCGGGGACAGCGCAGGCTTCCAATGCAGGTAAGTGTCGCACAATAGGCTAGTATATGAGGCATACTAGCCTATTATGCTTTTACATTGCAGGGTAATTAAGTGCAATGAAGAGGAAGTAAAACCCATCAGGGTTTACTTCCGCTTTAAGGCCACTTTTACACTGGGGCAGTAGCGGTAAAGCGCTGCTAGTTTTAGCAAAGCTTTACTGCTGTTATAGCGGCCCTTTGGCGCCGCTATTCGGGCGATAGCGGGGTGCTTTTAACTGCCCCAAAGAGGTTAAAACCGCCCACACATGGCGCTTCCGAAGCGGTGTGCAGCCGCTTACAAATCGCTGCTGATTAATTTCAATGACAGGGGCGGTGGAGGAGCGGTGTATACACTGCTCCCCCATCGTCCCAAAGATGCGACTTACAGGACTTTTTTTCTCATCCTGCAAGTGCACCGCCCCAGTGTGAGAGTACTCGGGCATTCACATTGGGGTGGATTGGGAGCAGATTTTCAGGCGTTTTACAGGCGCTGTTATTAGCACTAAAGCGCCTGAAAAACACCCCAGTGGGAAAGTGGCCTAAACAATGATTCACATACTGCAGTGACAGCATGCCTTAGGCTAGGTTCACACTGCTGCGAACTGTACTGCGAATAGATTGCGTTGCGATAGATTAAATTCGCAAGTCATCTCCAATAACATAGTGTTCTACCTGTGCAGTTCACACTGATGCGTTGCAAATCTAATCCGTGAAGAAAAAGGGTCCTGTGTGAGTTTGATCCGTGTGCGATGCAGTGCGTTGCGAATTCAGTTCCATAGACTACAATACAACATGGATTGAAAACGCAATCTCCCATTCACATCACTGCGATAGCTTCCCCCTCCAACTCCAGCTACAGCTTTGCAGTAGATTCGCACCAACACATGTAGAAATCGCACTTGTGTCTGAACTGAAAAAACTCGCATCGCAATCGTATTCAATTCGCAGAAAATTCGCACCGCAGCAGTGTGAACCTAGCCTAACCTGTAAGCCTGGTGGCAGAAAAATGGACGCGAACAGGGTCCAACCTCAGGAAGCAGCAGGTGCAGTGCAGGTGGATGACAGCTCCTCTCCTCACAATCACAGGCAGGCAGGGCAGCTCTCTCTTCTTCAGACGTGCTCCAGTACCTTCCCTTAGCCTCTCTGACCACACTGAAGATGGAGGAGGTAGGTGGAATAGGTCAATGCCACACTGACCTCAAGAAGCAGCAGGCAGGTGGACTGTGTGGATGACAGCTCCTCCTCTCCTCACACTTAGTCACGGGCGGGCGGTCAGGCAGGCATCTCTCTTCCTCAGATGTGCTCAACATGTACAAATATATAAGTGGTCCATATAGTGAACTTGGTGTTGAGTTATTTTCTTTAAGGTCATCACAAAGGACAAGGGGGCACTCTTTATGTCTAGAGGAAAAAAGATTTCATCTACAAATACGGAAAGGTTTCTTCACAGTAAGAGCTGTGAAAATGTGGAATAGACTCCCTCCAGAGGTGGTTTTGGCCAGCACGGTTGATTGCTTTAAAAAAGGCCTGGATTCTTTCCTTAATGTAAATAATATAACTGGGTACTAGCATTTCTAGGTAAAGTTGATCCAGGGTGAATCCGATTGCCACTTGGGGGATCAGGAAGGAATTTTTTCCCCCGTTATAGCAAATTGGATCATGCTTTGCTGGGGTATTTTGCATTCCTCTAGATCAACTGTGGGTGAAGGATTGTATAAGGGATTGTTTGGTTATATATAAATTATTATTATTTTTATTTATTTATTTATTTATTTTTTGGTTGAACTAGATAGACTTGTGTCTTTTTTCAACCTGACTAACTATGTAACTATGTAGCTCCCAGTCTCCCACTGGCCTCCCAGAGCCTCCCAGAGTCCCAGCGCCAGCAGCTCCCACCAGAGGTGGGTGGAGCTACTTGAGCTAGGCGCGGAAGATGTTTCCTCCTCCGCTCTGCATGCTGGGGCGGTTGCGGCCGCTGCTGATGTCACTGGTTGCTAGACGCCGAGTGACAGACAGTTCTAGCAACCAGTGCAGCACACAGTGACAGGAGCTGAGGGAGGACAGTGCAGCTAGCTAGCAAGATAGGGGTTGGGACGGGCGGCGCCACTACTCTGCTGCCTGAACCAGTGGCAGTGCCAGTGAGTCTGTGACCTCATCTGTAATGTGTGCGGTAATGGTACGTGTGTGACAGACAGAGACAGTGGCAGTGCCACAGCTTTTTTGGCACCCCCCTCTCTGCAGCATCTTGCGGTGCCTGGGTGTTTCTATTTGTATCTTGTGAGTAGCCCTGTGTTGGGGGAAAATAAATTACTTGTTAATCCCAGTACTACACTTAGTGGCACTTTTTGTCTCTCCTTGTGTATTTTTCTCCCAATCTGTAGAGCAAGCTAAAGCTCTAGGACAAGCTGCCTAAAGTGTCTATTGGACTGGACTTTCATTGACTATAATATAGAACATCCATAACCTCTTGCGCCTGCCACACATCCACTTTGAATATACCATGTGTGAGGCTGCACTATATACCATGTGCGAGGCTGTGCTATATACCATGATACGCAAGGTTGTGCTATATACCATGTGTGAGGCTGCGCTATGTACCATATGTGAGGCTGCGATATATACCATGTGTGAGGCTGCGCTATATACCATGTGTGAGGCTGCCCTATATACCATGATATGTGAGGCTGTGCTATATACCATGATCTGTGATGCTGCACTATATACCATGATCTGTGAGGTTGCGCTATATACCCTAATCTGTGAGGCTGCGCTATATACCCTGATCTGTGAGGCTGCACTATATGTGATGATCTGTGAGGCTGCGCTATATACCCTGATCTGTGAGGCTGCCCTATATACCCTGATCTGTGAAACTGAGCTATATACCCTGATCTGTGAGGCTGAGCTATATACCATGATCTGTGAGGCTGCGCTATATACCATGATCTGTGAGGCTGCACTATATACCATGATCTGTGAGGCTGCACTATATATCATGATATATGAAGCTGCGCTATATTATTATTATTATTATACAGGATAATATAGCGCCAACAGTTTGTGCAGCGCTTTACAAAATGAAGGCAGACAGTACAGTTACATTACAATTTGGTACAAGAGGAATCAGAGGCTATGCTGTGATCTGTCAGGCTGCTCTGTATACTCTGTCCTGTGAGGCATCATGGTGAGTTGAATGATTTCATTTCCTATTGCAATCTAACAATAGAAATAATGCGCTTCAATCATCCTGACACCATAACAACCATGGTGTCGGGATGATTGAAGCGCCAAACACCAGGTGTTTGGAGTATCTTTATTTGCTGATTGTTAAATTTTCTGGAATACACATATTGATATTGTGGTGTAGGATCTGAGCCTGCTGTCCCTCCATCCCTCTTTCTTTCCTTCCTTCTCTCTCCTCCTCTCCTTATTTCTTTCTTCCTCCATCCCTCATTCATCTCAGACTCAAACCACACCCCCTTTGAAACATGCCCCATTCAAGCCACACCCACTGTTTTAAGCCAAGCCCATTTTTTGCTGTGACGGGCTATGCAGACTGCATTTTTCACCTCCGCCTATGCCACACCTACAAATGAATGCCCCGCCCCTAACTATAAAAAGTGTCCCTATAAATTTTTTGACAATGTTGACAACTATGCATGTAGGACTGAGTGCAGTTAATATAGCAGTTAATATAGCTGACACTGCCTTATTCAGAAAGACAGTGCCAAGTGCAAGAATAATGTTCAAAGAGCAGCAAACAATCGATTGCCTCTTCTTTAACCTAACTACATAAACCTAACATATGATAGTTGTTTTGGCTAACTTTACCACTTTCATTCACACCAGATACAACTGAGAATGCATGCAGTGTCATGTGCTCTTCAAAACACATTACCATTTTTCTCAGTTATGTTATAATGCATTTTCTATTAGTCTGTTGTTCAATGAAAACTGCAGTCAGGGCATCCAAAATATGACATGTAGGATATATTCACAATGTTCCGCAAAGCTTTGTTTTGCTGAGAACCTCTGGCATAAATATTTGTAGTGTCATGTAGTATGCTTGCATTGCAAAATTCATCATACTGAGTTGAATTGCATTTGGTGGTTAAGATTTAAGCAAATTATTGTTTCTTGCAGTCTGACTTGGTAGATGGACACTGCATACAGATGATCGCATGTTGGCCTAAGACCATGTTTTTTCAACTTGTATTACTTTCAGTGAGCAGCATTAGAATAGCTCCATATTTTTCTTCTATGCCAAATACTGTCTGTGTACATGTACTCTTACAGCTCCAGAATCTTCTAATTTGCAACAGCTATCAGAGTATGGATTGCTTAAAAGTATAATTTAAAATATGTCTACTCAATATGTTCCTCAACTTCTAATTTCTGCTGCTTTTTTCTGCATACATACCATTAAGATCCTCTTTTAAAATACATCAGCTTCTGTTTTGATGCGCTGCATAAATCAAACCATATAGTCAATCACAACTGCCCTTCAGAAGCAAGGCAAACTACACTTGGGAATGCTGCAATTTTGTGTTTGAAGTTAATATTATTTAGCATTAATCATGAAATTATGTGCCTCTTAATGATTGAAATTACTCTCATGTGCAATAGAATTAGGATGCCTTTAAAGTAGGCTTGCTGTAATGTTATAGATACAGTTACTGAGTAGCTTGAGGCTTCTCCTAAGCCTCATGGTGACTTTAATTTCTCTTAAGTTTCCACATTTAAAGATTGTGAACAGGGAATACAGATCCTAAGTGGCAACTCAGTGAGAGCTCTTCACCACCCTCACCAAGGTTTATGCACTCCATGATCTTTACTCAGAACTCATACTCATAACTAAGTACACAGAATATTGGTATGTTGCAACCCATGGCAACCAATTACTCCTAATTAGTTAGTCAAACTGATGTGAATTCTGATATGTTATTCTAAGGCAACTAATGTTGCACAACACTATTTTCCATATCAAACAAAGGTCTACGCCCGCATGTAAGACTACTCATAACTGTGCTATAGATGGATGATGTTTCCATTGATATAAGTAAAATGTAGGTTTTGACAGTCATTATTGCTACATGTATGATGGCACATAGTAAAAGAACAACTATGTGTAGCACCCTCTACCTAGGTAGGTGCTAGGTCAATTTAGGCAGGCCTAGCTGAAAGCTGGGCCTGTTTGTTTCAAACTGTGTAGGCTGGGAGTGGCCTAGAGTAGCAGCTGGTGACTCGCTGGCAGCATCACTGAAACCTCCCCTTTCTTTCCAGAGGTTTCTAGAGTGTTCTAGAAGGAGTAAGGTGTGACGGAGAGGTGGAGCTGCCTGGAGTGTTTGGGAGCCCTGACTTGAGGGTAAACAGTACAAATACAATACACTTAAATACAGTAGGAATTAGAGGGCCCTGCCCATTAGAGCTTACAATCTAAGAATGAAGGTCAAGAGATACAAGCAGTAATAACTGTGGGGGATGTGCTAAATGTACAGTTGTTAGGTGGGAGCCAGATAGGCTTCTCTGAAGTGATGAGTTTTTAGGGATCGTCTGAAGGTGGAGAAAGTAGGAGAAAGTCGGACAGATTGGAGTAGAGCATTCCAGAGGATGGGAGAGGCTCTGGCAAAGTCCTGGAGGCGAGCATGGGATCTGGTGACACGGGGCTAGAGAGCCGGAGGTCTTGGGAGGAACGAAGAGATCGATTTGCTTGATATTTTGAGACCAGGTTAGTGATGTATCTGGGGGCTAGGTTGTGGATGGCTTTATAGGTTATTGTTAGTATCTTGAATTTAATTGGTTGGTTGAGTGGCAGCCAATGGAGGGATGGACATAGGAGTGTAGTAGACGCAGAGAAGTTTTTAAGGTGGATGAGCCTGGTGGCAACGTTCGTAATGGACTGAAGTGGGGATAGCCTATTTAGAGATAAGCCAGTGAGGAGGGAGTTGCAGTAGTCGAGGCGAGAGATGACCATGGAGTGGTATAGAAGCTTTGTGGTGTCATTGGTTAGGAAGGGGCATATCTTGGAGATGTGGCAAATTTTGGACAGCATTTGGATGTGGGACTGAAAGGTTAGTTCAGAGTCTAGGATTACACATAGGACCTTGGCATGGGGGGACGGGTTGATAGTTGAGCCGCTGATTTTGACAGAGAAATCTGGGGAAGTGGCATGTGGGGGAGGAAATATCATAAGCTCGGTTTTGGATAGGTTGAGTTTGAGGAAGTGATGTGGCATCCAGGCTGATATGTCTGTTAGTAAGTTGGTGATGCGTGAGGAGACAGATGGAGAGAGCTGGGGGTGGAGAGATCGATTTGTGTGTCATCAGCGTAGAGATGATACTGAAAGACATGGGAGGCAATCAACTGACCCAGGAAGGTGGTGCAGATTGAGAAAAGGAGAGGTCCAAGAACAGAACCTTGGGGGACACTGACAGAGAAAGGTAGAGGAGAGGAGGAAGTAGAGTTGTAAGTGACACCGATGGAGCGGTGGGATAGGTATGATGAGAACCAGCAAAAAGTACAATCATGGAGACCAAAAGATGGGTTTTTTTGAGGAGGAGGGGGTGGTCCACTGTGTCAAAGGCAGCAGAGAGGTCCAGGAGTAGTAGTACAGAATAGTGTCCATTTTAGAAGTTAGTAGGTCAATTGTGAGTTTAAGGAGAGCAGTGTCCATGGAGTGTTGAGGGCAAAATCCTCACTGAAGGGGATCAAGAAGTTTGTTTATGGTGGGATGGTCACTCAGTCAGTTATAGACCAGTCTTTCAAAGAGTTTGGAGGAGAAGGGGAGTAATGAGATGGGGCGTAGGTTGTTAAGATTGGTGGGGTTACCCCAGATCTGGTAACCCCAGATGAGGTCCAAGAGGATGAAACATGTCGGGTGACTGCTGATCCTATGCTGTTGTGCCATATTTATGACAAGCTCATTATTTAACATTTGGATGTAAGTGCAATTTTTCCCCTTTTTTAATAAACTCAGTTTCACAGATTCACACTATGTGAGGTCTTTTTTTCCATCTATATTGGGCATAATGTAAGAACCCCTGGAGATCTAGATCGGTGGAAACCATCTGTCTACACCATCCTGAATAGGACATACCAGACTGCGAAGCACCAGTTTGATGACACCATCATGTGTTTAAATGGGGAAGACTGGCGTCTCTTAGGAGATTTATCAACGCATGCTTTCATTGGCTATCTGATAAGCCTTTAATCTTCCTAGAGTCGGGGGTTCATAGTCCCTTTAAGGGACTCCTTGGGGTTTCAGATGCTCTGCTAGAGGATTCCCTAGATTTTGAAGCCATATATGAACTTTTGAACAGTTTTTGAAAAGTTTGAACTTTCCGTAATTTTCTAATACGTTTTTTTCATGATTCTGAATAGCGGTGGATCATACTGCATTTCCTGCCACATACTACAATCTTAACTCTGAAAACTGTCTTTACATTTTTGGGTCCATGTGTGTTTGAAGGCAGACTCCCTTCAGATGGTGACACCATATATATGTTTTTTATTTATACAGTTTTATTTATATGTTTTTATACATATTCTTATGTTGTGATTATTCACATTCACCTAAAACACTAGACACCTATTTGTATAATTTTGTTACCCGTCACTTTAATTTTGTACCTTTCCAGTCACTTTTGTGATTAATAATATTCTCTCAGTCTCAACTAGCGCCACACAATAACCCCTAGTAATAAGGAGAGGACAGAAGGTGGGGTGATATATAAAAGCTGGGTGGTGGAGAAGAGGGGTGAAGGTAAGAGAGTTTGAGGAGAGAGGACACAAGTGCCAGAAGGAGTGGTAGAGAGTGCATGTTATAGAGTGGAAGGAGAGCTGAATAGAGAAACAGGGTCATCTGCAGCCTGTTGGGTGTTTTCAATCCCCTAATAAAAACAACAAAACAAAGCCCTTGGACTGATTCCTGAACCACAACACACAGCAGCCCCTATGGGTGTACCGCTACATATGTAACATGTGAATTCAAATTTCTCACTGACGACATGGATTTGAGTAACTAAAAAGATAACTGTGTCTAAGCGTCAACAAAAATGAATACTTTTGGTTCTATTAGCAGCAAACAAACCACAGAACATACCTGAAAGAAAGTAACATTTCCTTTTCTAGAGGTGAAAGTCAAATTAAATGATTTGATAAGTGAATAATTAACTAGCATCCTCGCAGACACATCGATGACAAGTTACTTTAAATATGGCAACCCCTGAATAGACAATGCACATTCTCACATGGATATACCTTATCTAACTTTAATCAATCTGCGAACATTACCTGGCAATGTAAGCAGAGCCCAAATATAACTAATAAAATACACAATAGAGCATAAAGTATTGTAAATTGGCCATGACTAGAGTTGAGCGAACCCGGACTGTAAAGTTCGGGTCCGTACCGAACTTTGGGGTGTCCGGGACCCGGACCCGGACTTTTCAAAAAAAGTCCGGGTTCGGGTCCGGTGTTCTGGTAATTTTAATGAAAAATTTTAAAAATGCTGTAAAAAAGCCCAGGAAGGTCCTAGAGGTCTGCAAAAGGAAGGAAAATGTGGGTAAGGGTGGGACAAGTGCCCTACAAAGAAATGGGGACAGGGAAAAAACTTTAAATATTTTTAAAAAAATAAAAACATAAAAATGCAAAAATGGAGATCATCTTCAAAATGGGTCTGAAAAGTATTAATTAACATTAGAGGCCATAGAACTGTTCTAAAATCATCTTCAAACTATGTCCAAAAAGTATAAATAAGCCCAGAGTACCCATATCACTGTTCTGCAAAATGTGTGTATCACTTTAAATCAAACCGCCAATCATTAAACATCTTTTATTCACACTTCTTTTTAAATGTGTGTATCACTTTAA
>BLSH010249788.1:298143-311989 GCA_018402905.1 Glandirana rugosa
CAAGCCCAGGCCTGTCTTGGGCTTGAAACAGGGCCTGGGGCTTGGGGTAACTTTAGTTACCTCTGGGCCTGAAAATCCATGTTTTTCACGACATTTTATCAGGACCTTCCAGGATCTCCAGACGTTTTCCTTCCTTTACACCCATTCCCACCCTGTTCACTGGATGTTTCTTTACCCCTGTCCCTTTATTGAAATTTATAAAAATTTTTTTATTTTTGTATTTTTTTACGTTTTTACCTCTAGTAGAAGTTTTACCCAGACTTTTCATAATTAATTGTAATCTCCGGTATCTTGACAAGATTTTAGTAGAAGTTTGACACAGTTTTTTCTCGGGGTCCGGGACAAAGTTCGGGTTCTGTCCGGACCCGAACCCGGACTTTGTACCGAAGTTCGGCCGAACCAGCAGAACCCGGACTTCTAGAAGTTCGCTCAACTCTAGCCATGACCCTTTATTTTGATAATAAATAATTGCATAACTTCATTATTATATGGACCATAACTAAAGCTAAAGCAAAATTAGTAATAAGATAGAACATCACATTTAACCACTGAATTCAACTTAGCCATTACAGCTTAGGCTGAGTATTTAAACAATAAAATGACAAATGTCCCCTTCTCATACAAGGGACAAAACCGCATAACATAAGGCCATGGCAATGGAAGGGAGGGCGGAATGCTCTTGTGTCAGCTGCCTGTCTGTTATCGACATAATGATGCACTTCCCTTTCTTTTAAAGGACTCTGAAGGTAACATCCACATATAACAGCCATTGTTTTAAGTGCTACTACAATGCAGTGACTGGCCCTAAAGATCTATGAGATCTGCCGCAGTCCCATAGGTGGGGATGACACTAAATTTGCTTTGCCTCCACAAATTATATTATTTTACCTCAGGAAGAGTCCTCTCTCCCTTTTCTTTTCTTTTTTTCTTATTTCTTTCCTCCTTTCTCTTCTTTTAACATTTTGAATCTACCTCCTCTTTCTTTCTAGGATTGTATCCTCTCCTTTTGTTTTACTGACATGTGCCATATTTACATTTTTTTCTAAATATCCATTACCTAAACTATCTATTTTTGCTTATATAATGTCATAATATTCTGGAATGAAGGGGAACCACATTGTACATATTCCAAGGATCCACATAAACTCTGCTTTATAAATAGAGGTATACTCCTTTTTATTAAATATGGAACCTTAAAAAATACTTTATGCAATTTACCTAACAACAGAGAGTCATTAATAACCAACAAAGTATAATCATCTACATACCCACCCTCTACACTAAACAGACAATCTATAAAAAAAAAGGATAGAGAGTCATAATAACAGAATAATACATTTATGTAGAGAAAATAATGTGAAAAATGTATCACAAATATTCCTTTTCTGTGGAAGGTCAAAATATTTCCAGGGATAAATATAATGGAAAGTCTGTTATTCTTCACGAAATACATGACAATCAAAACAGAAAAGGATAAAAGTGTTGGGTATGCTTTAGATAAGTTCAATGGAGTGATAGAAACTTGGTCTGTTGAAAAATCATTTTCTTTAAGAGCTTCTAAGCCCTGTACCTCTGTAACTATTACCATCTCTTAGGCTAGATAGAAAAATGTAGCTAGGACCTCTGTAACTATTACCATTTCCTAACATATATTAATATTAAGGTTGCTATCCATCTCTGTTTGACAGGATAGTCACTGTTTTGAGGGGTCTATCGTCTGCGATGCCCCAGACAGGGCCTGCCTGCACAGATGTGACCTACATAGCAATAAAACTCACTTTTACCCTGTTGACACATGCAGCTCTCTTCCATCTAGCCTCACACCTCTGCCATGGAATGGTCTGGCTGCACTCAACTGACAATCTGCAATATGGTGGGGCAATTAAAAGCCCTGAAGTCAGAAAGAGCTTATTGGATTAAAGATAGAGGATGGGACTGAGTAGACAGTTTGTTCAAGCTGCAGGGCTGCAGTGGGAGTGTAGCTGCAGAGTGATTAGGAGACAGTGCTCTGTCTGGGATTGCATTACTGTTGCAGAGAAGATACCACATAACCTGACTGAAGTGCTGACAAGAGAGTAACTCAGCTGGCTGGGCATGTGCAGAGCTCAAATGGAGGGTGTTAGTGTAGGTTGCTGAGCAAGGCTATTATCTAATATAGGGCAAGGAAGGGCAGAAGTGTGTTGTTATTGGTCTGGCTGTGGACCAAGAGTCCCCTCTATTCTGATATTAGCCTATTCACTGCACTGTCTTAATTTAACTATTGGGGTGTTTGCCAGTGTAACAGCTTAAATGCTAACACTGTTTCATATGTCCCTATTCCCTTTAAGTTGGATAAACATTATTATTTTGTTTCAGATGTCTCTTGTTGTCCTTTTTTATTTTATATGTCCCTTATTATTCTGTTTTCTATTTTAGACGTCCTTTATTATCCTCTCTTTGTTCCAGATGTCCCTTATTTTATCCCCTTTTTTTATTTCAGCTACCCCTTTTTATTTTAGACATTCTGAATTATATTTTTCTTTGTTTCAGATGTCCGTTATTATCCTATTTTATGTTTCTTTTGTTTCAGAAAAGGGGGCCCTGCAGACCCTGTCAGATAGGCCTTATGGGGCTTCATGATTTTTAATAGTATCAGTGACCCCAGGTGAGTGCCCTGGTTCCTGATGCCATTACTGCCCTTGTATTTTCCTCTATATGCCACCTGTCAGACCTTTAGCACAGAGCCAAGGAGGAGTTACTTTCCTGTAGTAGGTGGGGACAGAAGTTGACAGCTGTATAATTCACCTATAGAAAATAAAAAATCATGTAGAATAATGTCACTGCTCCAAGCCTGTATAAAAATCCCTCACCTCTGGATCCCTGAGTGCTGACAAAAGGGATCTCAGTCATGGTCTACAAACTTAGCAGCAAAGAAGGAATTTGCACACCAATGATGTCAGATCACATTCTACTCGACCTGCATAGGACCACCCCTTAATGTTTCACCCAATATGGGAATGGTTCTTATTTTGGGGTTGATCTGCACAGCCATAATAATTTTAAGTGATTCTGTGGATATGACTACAAATAGGGGAAGAAGAGCATGATTTTGTGGGTGTGGTCAAACGTAGGTGTGGTCAGTAGGGTGCCCCTGAATTTCATTTTAAAACCTGGTAACCTTAGGCTAAATAGAAAGATATAGCTATCATGACAGCCACACTATCACGGTCAGGCACTTCTAAAAGGAGTGTAGATGTGTTAATCCTAGTATATACACATTTGGAGAGATCTCAAAAGATACTAGCCACAGACAGACAGTGCATTACTGAGAATAATTATGGGTTGAATTGGAGGGACCTGTGTCTTTATTCATCCTTACCTACATTTAACTATGATGGGCATCTCCCCATCAACTTTAGCCCCTTTTTCTTACAAGACTTATCCTAGAGACATCTGTAGGTAACACTTTCTTGCTCTCCTCTCATTTAGGAAATAGAAGGAACCATCAGCCTGGAAAATATTTTCCAACAAGCTCCATCATATGTGAAAATGATAACTTTCCACAGAAGCATTGTTTATCATTTCTCCAGGGTACTCCATACTCGGAAATTATACCTCTCTTATTAGATCAGAAACAGGATCAGAACATTCAACACAACCTGATAAATTGGCATAAAGTTAGAAGTCCTGGTATCACTTGTACTTATGGGTCTGTGTAAAGGTTAATCGCAGCATGTTAAACTAAGTAGACAATACCTTGCACCAACTGTAGGGTAATGAGATATAAAAGCTGCACCCCTGACTAAGGTAATAATATTACTTTAGATAGTATGTGTTAAATTGTAGGGGACGCTAATACTAAATCCACCAATATTTATACATTTTTTATATTTGTTAATAGGTGCACTGTGCAATGTTTTTTATTTTTTATTTTCAATTTTATTTGCTCGTAATAATAGCATAGTGTTTTAAATTAAAAATTGGTATAAGTACACCAAATATATGGTCTAAGTATTGGGTTCAGATGTTAGAAATAGTAGACATTCTTTTAGCGGCACTATTACATGGGTAGTGAAGTGCTTAATTGAAAGGGAGCTGGGACCCGCTTACTGCCCTCCACTCCCATGCTATTTAGCCTGAAGCTTTCAGTGACCAAGAATGCTTCCTGATGATGTGGCAACTACCAAACATGCATTGAGGTGCTTCTTGGTGACGTCCCTGGCTTACAGCACATGGTGGTGGAATGCACGCTGAGCTCCCACCGCGAGCTAGAGGAACAGCACGGCTCTAACCCACACAAGAGATCCTTAGTGCCGAATTATGCACTTATAAATGTAAATGGCAAATTTGTGCTATATTTTATTGTTTTAACAGAATGGATTACGCTATGCGGTTCCTCTGTTCTTCTTTCACATGCACATTCAGTCCATGCACAAGTTTTCGGAGCAGGACACATCCTAAAGAGAGTATCCATACCGAGTAAGCAGTATCTTGCATAAGCGCAATATGACCTGCTTTTTCATTGAAGAGGTCATATCTTTTTGGTAAGCAGATTTGATCTAAATAGCACTTTATTGGGTGTAAATGTTTTCCAGTTGGTGATGGATTGTTAAATTAATGCTGATCTGAAGATATGAAGCACAATAGGAATTTCTTCTCCACTAAAGGACTATATTTTTCTCACTATTTGTCAGGCATATAAAGCCAATTGCAGATTTGCACACATATGAACATTTTTTTGTAGCAATTTTGCACCTTATTTCTTCTGATAACCAGTTGTTTTGCACTTCAGTTTAATGTGGTACATGTTATTTTATTTATTATTCACAGCAGTCGGTATATCAATTTAAGATTTTTGAGTGCATGTTTATGTCACAAGTTAGGTTAACTCCTAGCACTAGTGTTTTCACAGGGATCTTTAGCGACAAAAGGATCCTTGGCACATTGTTTACATTTATATTTTTATGAATTGTTTCGTTATTTTCAATAGCACTGTGCACTTTATTAATTGATTGGCAATTAACTTTGCATGTAATTAACTCCTCACAGTGGATTTAGTATTAGTGCCCCCTACAATGTGTGAATTAAACTGCCTGTTAGACCAAAGTTAACCCTTTGATCGGCCAAGGACATGTCCTACATGTCATGGCAGTCAAGGGGTTAAAAAAACACTTGTATTAAAACAAATCTACCTACTGTGCTGCATTATGTAGACACATTAACACATTACACATTAAAATAGCTGCTACTCCCTCTCGCAACCCTGACATGGTCCTCGAGCCCACGTTCTACTCCTGGCAAAAATCAATCCATAATAGAGAGAGGAACATTCTTTGCCCTATCACCATTCTATGCAGAGAATTCAGAAGTGCTCCACCCTGAGCAGCCATCAGATCATGTCTGGCTGTGGCAGGGAGAGATGCGGATTGCTAACTTACTACCCCTAATTTGCTTGGTCTCAATGCAGGGGAGACCTCAGAGTTTCTCCATCAAGAGGAACTGTCAGTCTTCCCTTACTATCACATAAATGAAAAGAAAAAAAAACGTGAGCATTACTTAAGTTCGGATGCTGAATTCAAACCCCAATTAAGTCACTGGGAATCAAATGTTATAAAACAGTAATGGCTATGGGGGGGTAGGTAACTTCCCTGGGGGACATATACCAAAGCATAAAAATAGTTTTAAAAATTCCATATGGCAGGGAGCAGCACTTTCAGTAATGATAAAAGTGAAAGATTAAAAACGCTAAACTCCATGAAAAAACATGTCTGGGGGATAACCTGACCCTACCTGTGAAGAGGCCCATCTGTGTGATGAGTAGAGCCTACTACAGCAAAACTAGCATGTATAGTGAAAAAAAGTGTTTAAATTGCAAAATAGCAGCTCCCAGATTCTTTGCTCTGTTTGCAAACAAACAGGTCGGGGATTCTATTCCGCCAGATCAGACCCTTATTTTAGCTGAGGGTCCAGTATGTCACTGGAGCACCCCACAAAAAAATGGTGTGGGGTTCCCTTCCTGATAAATACCAGGACTCCTTAGGTCTGGTATGAACTTTTACAGGAACCCTGTCCAAAAAAAAAAAACAGGAAAAAAATGGTGTATGACCACCGCCCCCCAACCCCCACCCCATCCCACCCCACCCACCTTCCTTTACAAATCTTATACCAGAGCCTTTGTGTCTGGACTGCTGGTTGTGGAAGTCTGGTTGTTTGGCCCAAACATGTATTGCCATGCACATTAGAGTGAGAGAAAATTTTCTATGGCTAACTTTTACAGTTGACACTCAATCAATGAGCTTCAAAGGCTTTATTGATACATTGCTTATGGACAATTATGGATATCATAATTTTTCTCCATTTCCTAGGTGCATGCAATTTTATGACTTGACACACTTGTTATCTTTTTACTCGTCACAGCCTCATTTTTTTATATTTTACAAAAAAGTGGAAATTTTATTGTTTTTGTCTGCAAAAAATGAATTACTATTTACTAAAAACATAGGTTTGATAAACATATTCATAAATATCATGCAACCTAAAATTTTTCAACTACCAACATTTTATTCTACAAGTCCTTTGCTTTCAGAAAATATTGCTTTGGTTGAGTTAGGCCTCATGTACACTGCTGCTGCTAAACGGACGTTTAGGGGTAGTTGGGCATTTTTTTCAGCTGCCCCTGAACTCTCCTCTATGACATCTTATCAGTACATGTACACAGGGTCGTTCATAGTCCTTTCTAGGCAGTTGAGTTTAGAGGCATTTGTTGGAAAGCAAAAAAATGTGTTCAGGACGGATGTTCAGAGGCATTTGAAACACCAAATGCCTGTAACAGCTTGTAAACGTGCCTAAACGCGGTAACTCGCATCTAGGAGTGTTTCGTTTAAAGATGTTTATCATTTAAAAAAAACGCTTTTAGAAGCAAACGCGGCTAAATGCAGCATGCAAATGCAGTTATACAGACGTTTTTAAATGTCGGTTGCTAGCTGTCAAGTTGAGTCGTTCAGGGGAGGTTGAAAAACATCCCGTGTACATGTAGCCTTAAAGTAATGTTTACATTCATATCAGTCCCTGCCCTCAAGGAGCTTACCGTCTTAGGTCTCTACCTCACATGTATCCATACACAAACATACTAGGACCAAACCAAGGACCTCAGTACTAAGGTTCTGTGCTATCTTACCATAAATGTACATTTTCCAAGTGTGTAAAAATGATTCTGGTAATGAAAGGGTTAATATAATATAAATATATTGTATAGAGTACATATATACTTGTTGTCTCTAAAAATATATCTATTTCCAGGTCAATAGTTCTCACGTCTGAGATGACTTGTGTATTTTATTCTGGTGAAAACGGGATTGGAGACTTCTTTGTACCTCCAGGGATCTCTCCACATCTAAGGAATCAGCATTCTGTTATTAGTGTACAGGAACAGGCTTTTTCCCTGTGCTTTATTTATCCTGTTTAATATGGTATGTATATTGAATATTTTAGTAACTACATAGTGATAACGCGTACGTGTTTTTGAAGTACATTTTAGCAGTCTCTTGTGTAGCATAGAACATTTTGCATCTGTGGAAAAGAAAATAAGTTAGGTTAGCTTCATTAAGCTGACATAGTTATAAGCAAAATTATGAACGATATGTTTTTTCTGTATTTCAAACCATGCATTCTTTCTAGCAGCAAAACATGTCTAACATCTTCTAGAACTTGGTACGGGAGCTCACAACGTCATTGCATCATCAAAAAATGTTATCTTACTTGCTGTTTTTCTACTATATTATGCCACCACAGAACTGATTCACATGATATGTAGCTTTAACATTGCTGTTGCATGCGTTACTGAAGTTCACTCGAGTTTTCTCCATTTTGCGCTCATAATATATATCTGCCCCTACTGTAAATCCTTCCTATATTATCTCCAGTTTTGTTGTTTCCTCCAGTCCAGGTTTATCAGAATCCACACTTTCCAGGGATTCCACAAAAGCTCCAGTGGTGCTTTTCAAGAAGTCTTAACAAAAGGCAAAATATTACTGTCATAATTTGATAAGATAACAGTGTCAGAAATGGTAAAACCTACCAGCAGAGGTCAACAGATATGTGAGTATGAAGAAATGTACAACTCCTAGTTTTTGGAACCTCTTTAAAACTGAAGTTGATCAGAACAAAAAAAACTAGAGCTACATAATATGATTGCAACCAGTGTTATTAAATTATTAAAGGATCAGAAATCATTAATTTTGTCTACTGGCTGAACCACAAACTTGAATCTGCTAATAGAATGTTAATGTGAAGTAAGTGGGTTGCTTGGCCCCCAAGAGTTTCAAATTAAAAGAAAAAAAAAAGAATTGCTAGAACATGAGCTTCTGCTCCTGGTGAAACTGCAATACTGTGGCTTCCATTCATACCCAGCCTACTGGAGTTTAGGGAGTATGGGCATAGGGAGGAACAGATGCACAGGAGTGCCATCATACACTCACTTTACTTTCCCTGGAAACAGGTTTTCTCTATTTTATCCAGCAAAACATTTCCATCCACAGTTACTGTTTTCCCTAATGGACCCAACTAGCATCTTCTATGTTTTATAAACCTACTGCCTATTGATTTTACCCTCTGACTGTCCTGTTACTGATCTTTTCTGCCTAAAGCACATGAAACATCAACCCAGCCTTTGCCTGTTAACTGATTTATATCCTATGCCTGCCAAGCCTTTTTATGCTGCTTTTTAATGCCCTGCTAATATTAACCTTTGCTTGATAACTGGTTTAGAACTACCGTCTGGCAAAATTTAAAACCTATGTTTTGTCAATATGTTTACAAAAAATCAGCACAAAAGGACATTACTTACAATCAATATGAAGTTTCCATTGTGCTGTGGGCTGAGGATTTAGCTGAAATCTTTAGTCCTCTGAACTTATGGTGCTGTGGGGGTTAATATGAGCCAAGGTATACTCGTCAAGAGTGCCAACTATGCCCATCCTTTCCAACCCCCTCCTCAATTCATAGAAGCTGCACTACAGCTTCCGTGAATGAAAAGAAATCTATACATGGAGGAAGTGGACCTTTCATTCATCCACCCCACCTCCATTCATAGAGTGCTTTTCATTTATGGAAGTTATAATACAGCTTCTATGAATGGAGGGGCAGGAAGGGCAGGTATAGTTAGCACTCCTCAGCTGCGTCCCTCAACTCATATTAACAACCATGGCACTGGAAGAGAGGGGTGATCAGTAAACTGGAAATGCATACTAAATCCTTAGGCAGCAGCACAATGGGCGCGTCATTGTAAATACAGTCACTTTTCCTGATTTTTAAAATTATATTTTGACTAAATGTATGCTTTAATAAACTGCCCTGCTGTTATCAAATCTTGTCTGGTATATGGTTTAAAGTGTATGCGGAGCTATTTTTGTTAAATTTTGGATTGCGTAGGAAAAGGTTAAGTAGGAGAAGGAAAAGGTCAAATTAGTCTCCCACTGATAAGATTCACTACAGTATTGGGCCTGGTGACCTATATATCTGATACAGAAAGCAATATAAAATCAAAATTAGAGTTGCCACAGGGGCTGGAGGTGTGGGGAAACCTCTCTGATGGGACAAATTCTTACAGAGGTCTTAACCATCCCCTACTCTTTCTCTTTCCAAAACAAAACAAAAAAAGATTTGGCTTTACATACACTTTTAGTTACTTCCCACCAGATGATACACATTGCTGTTAGCAATCTTTGTCAGTAATTGACTGAAGGCCAGCTAAAGTTCAAGGGGGTTTATGACGGAAAGTGGAAAAGTGGCTCGACTACCCCCCCAGTGCTATGCAGCAGAGGTCCCACTGATCAGCTATTTTATTTGTACAGCTGACAATATTACTGCTCAGAACAGCACATTTTTTTCTTGGCATAATGTAGCCCAGACTGTGTTTTGTGGGTTTCTAAGACCGGCCTCCTCCTGCATGGATGAATTTCCTAGACTGGATTGCATTTATTGGAAAAATCTCAATGTCTCTCCAGGTAGTGGTAGCCTCAGAGCTGCTTGACAGACCTGTTAGAAACAATTTTTCTTTTTCTATCTGAAAGCACAAAACCTCTTTAGGGTTTAACTTTCTTTCTTTCTCACTTGCAATGCCTATTTACAAAAATGTTGTTTTCATTTTATAAAAATAATAAAAGTTCAGTTGGCTACTGTTTGGAATCATTCAAGCCTGCTAGTAAAGTGTTACAGCAATAAAAAAAAAAAAAAAAAAGTCATAGCATATGTAAAGACACAGTGGTGTAGTGGATAGCACTTTTGCCTAGCAGCAAAAGGGTCGCTGGTTTGAATCCCAACCACGACACTACCTGCCTGGAGTTTGCATTTTCTCCCTGTGCCTGCATGGGTTTCCTCCCACACTCCAAACACATACTAGTAGGTTAATTAGATCCTGTCTAAATTGGCCCTAGTATGTGTATGTATGTGAGTTAGGGGCTTTGAATTGTAAGCTCCTTGAGGGCAGGGACTGATGTGAATGTCCAATTTATATGTAAAGTGCTGTGTAAATTGACGGTGCCATATAAGTACCTAAAATAAATAATAATAAAGACAATTTTTTTTTTTTTTTTGGTTTTGGATAGAGTGGGGAAGGATTAGAGCCATTATCATTGCTTCCTTGCAATCTGTGTCCCCATTTTGCTACGTCACTCTTCTTTTTGTCCTAATGGCCATTTCTACTTAGACAGAAAGTAAAAGGAAACCTATAATTTTAGAATGGTTATCAAAGAGGTGAGGGGAAATCATCCGTGGTTATAAATGTCCCATTTAGGCTCCATTTACATGGGATGCTATTTCAACCTCCCCTAAACGTTTTTTTTTGACAGCTGGAAGCCGGCATCTAAAACGACCATTTTGCCGCGTTTTGCATGCCACATTTTGCAAGCCGCGTTTTGCATAGCGCGTTTAGCAGCGTTTTGCTGTGTTCACATCTAGGAGCATTTTTAAAGAAAAATGTATTATTTTTTTTTTTAAATGGACACGTCTGTAAACAAAATGGTCCTAGATGCGAGTTACCACGTTTAGTCGCGTTTAGGCGCGTTTAGGCGTGTTTAGCGGCGTTTACAAGCTGTTTGGTGTTTCAAATGTCTCTGAACTGGCGTCTGAACCCATTTTTCTGTGTTCCAAAAAAAGCCTTTAAACTCAACTGTCTCAAAACAACCTAAAATGGCCCTTTTTAAAGTTACTGATAAGATAACATAGAGGAGAGTTTAGAGGCAGCTGAAAAAAATGTTCAAATGCCTCAAAACGTCTGTTTACCAGCAGCAGTGTAAATGAGGTCTTACAGCTGTCTAAAATGGAAATTTCCCTTTGGGGAGGGACTTACTCTCAGTTCCTGTTGGGTTTCCAAGACAGAGACAGCAAAAAAAGAAAAACATAACTTAATAGGGGTTTTACCCTATCTTACCCTATCCAAAAAAAAAAAAACAGGCTCTATACCTACACTTTAACGTGAGACTAAACTCTTGTTTTAAAAAAATCTTTTCAAGTACAGTATGTATTTGTAACTTAAAAACGCAGTCTCCTCCAAATCCCCAAATTCCTTTTTTATGCTGCGGTTATCCCCAAATTTCTTTTTTATGCTGCAGTGATCCCTATATTCCTTTTTTATACTGCTGTGGTCTGACTTCTTGTTAGAGGGTGGCTACGTTCATTTTCCATGGCCCCTCTGTATGTAAAAATTTAGCCACCCTTTTCTGTTCACTCCTGGGATGGACTATGGGATTTTTAGTGTACATAGAGCAGTGCACTTGACCACACCTTACGCCCATTCCATACAAATGGAAAGGAGGGGGGAAAAGAGAAGTTTGAGAGCTCAGGGAAGACTTTAAAAGGAAACAGAAAAACACAAACAATTTCATAAACTAGATTACATTAAAGAGGTATATAGATTATTTTTGGAGGATAAGGATATCATTTAGTGTCACTTCAAGGATCATTTGGAGTCAACATTAAATTCAGGTAATATTAGTTGATGCAATTAGTGCTTCAACCAATTAGGACCATGTTGAAGCTTAGTGCATTTACTGCAGTATTATATAGTCATAAACTAAATTTTGAGTTTACCATGGGTTAAATAAATATTTGATGCAGTGAAATATATGGTTAGATCATAACTACAGAGGGTCGGGAGCAAAAAAATAACCCAATAGCTCTTGAAATCAAAGTGATACCACACAACAAAAATGGTTAGCCCTGAATATTTTAAAACCAATGTGACAATAGTATGTGTGATACGATTTATAACCTTTACAAACTACTGGAATTGCAAGCATTCAAAGATGATTATGGAGCATGTCTATAGCAAAGAGGGTAACTACTATTTTATGCAAATTGTTAATCTGACCCTAAAAAGACTGCACCCACATAGGGGTTTTATGAAAATTCATTGGTCAATTGCCTGCAACAGTACAAATATGTTGTTCCCGTTATGAAATGAGTGTTACAACCATGAAAAATCTGTAGTAATTGCATTACCTACAGCCATAGAAAGTTGGTGTTAATACAGCAGCTGCCACAAAACACATGGGTAGGTCAACTATATTACAAAGTGGGTCACTCTAAAAAGCCAATAAGTTCTGAACCCTAAAAGAAAAGAAAAAATGTATGTTTTAACATGAGTTATGAATCTTTATAAGTACTTCTCAGCTGACATAATTCCTGCTCAGCTGCTATTGCTCTATTCATGTCAGGAAACCTGCCCACAATCCAAATGGATGCACATCTGAACCATTGAATAAGTTACAAGCTGCTTTTGAAGCAATTTAGTCCCACCAGGCTCGTCGGTCCCAGAGTCGGATCTGGCCTGTACAGATCTAACATGCTGTTTAAGGAATGGTATTTGCTGATGATCCTAGCATGCATGTTGAGAGACACCATTGGTGCCTGATTATGCCAGCTAAAGCTCTCTGACCACTCGGAATAAGGGGGTCACTGTGATCTGGTAAGCCTGCATCTTAGCACTATTTGTGGTGATGGTGGACATAGTTGGCACCTTTTTGAGCAAGGAAGTTTATATATTTTACACATTGAAGGGGATATTTTTGGTTTCCCAGAATTGTTAAACTATTTTGATCACTATCTACATATATGCACTGAATAGACACTGTTTAAGGTTTTTATGTATTACTATATGAACTTATATATGAGAGTGTCTATCTATGTAAGATTTGTTTATTCGTCTATTCACAATGGGCTTTTAAAATCTGTATATTTATTATTTGTTAACACATGATTAGAGTTGAGCGAACCTCTGGAAGTTCGGGTTCTGCTGGTCCGGCTGAACTTCGGGACAAAGTCCGGGTCCGGGTCCGGACGGAACCCGAATGATCGCACGGACACCGAACCCCATTGAAATCAATGGGGACCCGAACTTTTAGGCACAAAAATGGCTGTAACAAAGTCCTGGAAAGCCCTAGAGGGCTGCAAAAGGAAATAAAATGGGGGTAAGGGTAGGGCAAGTGCCCTACAAAAAAATGGGGACAGGGAAATAACTTTAAATATTTTTAAAAAATAAAAACATAAAAAAAGTAAAAATGGAGGTGAATGTGGATCATCTTCAAACTGTGTCTGAAAAGTATTAATTAACGGTAGAAGCCATATAACTGTTCTAAAATCATCTTCTTTGTAGGGCAAGTGCCCTACAAATAAATGGGGATAGGGAAAATAAATTAAAATCAAATAAAAAATGGGAAGGGGGGTGGATGTGGAGTAGGAGCCTAGAGGTTGACTAGGCCGTGACCATGGCAGTGTAGGTGGAAGTGGCGGTGGTAGAGGAGTAGGAGGAGGTAGCCAACATGTTTTTTTTTTGTATTGAGGCCTATTCAAAAAAAGAAGTATATGAATG
>BLSH010249788.1:315269-327369 GCA_018402905.1 Glandirana rugosa
TTTATGGCGACGAATCTCAACCTCTAACGTCTAATTTGAGACAGATTACGTTGCTAGCATGCAAGCATGTGTTGCTAGTCTAACACCCTAGCATGTGTTGCTAGTATAACACCCTCATTAAACTCTAAAGTGTATGACGACGAAACTCACTAGGCTGACGTGATCCATCTCCGAAGACGAGTCTCCCTGTCTAAAATTTTTTGAAAAATAATGTGTCACTTACAGCAACAGCTGGCCCTATAGGAGTGGCAATGGTTTTGGAACAAAAATCTGTCCCTCTGAGCAGAAGCCTCTACCTAGTGCAGTCGGATCACTCAAAGCAGCAGTATGTGAAATCTCAAATTACTCCCACAATATGATCGTTGTGTACGATCCCACAATCTGATCGTTGTGTACGAACGTACGATCGTTGCATTAGACAGAGTTTAATCTGCAATCTCCAACTCTAAGCAGCGGTATTTGAAATCTCAAATTCCCCCAACAATCTGATCATTGAGCACGATCGTAGGGATCGTTGTTTTATGCAGAGCTTGCTCTGCAACTCAAAGCAGCGCTATGTAAAATCTCTAATTTCTGCTATCTGTCCTCAGAGCAAAAGCACAGACAACAGTAGTAAAGTAATCTATCTCAGGATGCAGGATCAGGTCTTAAAATGTCTCAAATCTCTCCCTCACGCTTTCAGCTTCCTTTCCCTACACTAACCCAAGGAGCATGTGACTGCAGCACTGTGACTCCAGCTTATAAAGAGGCTGGGTCACATGATGCACTAGCCAATCACAGCCATGCCATTAGTAGGCATGGCTGTGATGGCTTCTAAGAGCAAACCAGTGAAACGCTTGTTGATTGGCTGCCCTGCAGCTTCTCAACACGTGGAGTAAAATAGCAGAACCCCAGACCGAACCCGAACGATTATTGAAATGTCCGGGTCCGGGTCCGTGCCCCGGACACCCGAAAGTTCGGTACGGACCCGAACGTTACAGTCCGGGTTCGCTCAACACTACACATGATTTTAACGCAACACATTTCATTGTAAATCTTGGTACTTGTGTTTGCAGTTTTCACTTTTAATTTTGGGCACATTTGTGTGGTTTTTTTATCCCTTATTTCATAAAAAAAAAAATGAACCTGCCTAGACCCAGAAGGTCCTGCTCAAAATGTAGAAACTACAGAAAACACACAACCTTTCAATTACTAAGTCACCATAACCACAAGTGTATTTTAGTACTAAAAAAATAACATTTTATTAAAACATTGAGGTGCACAAGTCGAAATGTCATCCTCAAATGATTTTAAAACGATTAAAACCAAAATGGTAAATTTTTTTTCTTATTTTGCTACATTTGATTGTTACATGTTAAAGGTTTAGAGTTTAAAGGCTATGTTTTGCAGGTAAAAAAAAGTGCATTTATTATTTTTTTTGTCTTGGGAGCCTATAAAATATAATCCACAACCAGTAGATCGTGGTATAATGTCAGGCTCTTGCAGAGTGTCAGTAAACTATCTGCCCATACCTCCGATATGGGCAGGCAGTTACTTAAGTCCAGGAAGCTCAAAGGACTACGGGAGCGCTCACCAGCACCCTTGCAGTTCATTGAAAACGACATGCCATCCCTAAGGCCTGCAGTAGTTGTAGTTTATTCAGTCACAGAATTCTGTGAATTAATGATGGGTGGAGGTCTGCCCTGTTTTCAAATTGTGACGGCAGGTGGGGGGAGAGGATCAGGTGGTGAGGTGGGTTGATGCTCAACATGTTGCATGTTACACCCTAAATAATGGTGAAACATGTATCGTGTTGAGAAAGGTGAACTTATCCTTTAAGCGATACCCTTTATTCCCTGAAACCTGTGCCCAGATCCTGCCCACTAAAGTATTTACATATTCTGAACAGGCGATTAACCAGTTCCTTAACAAGTCATTGTGAAATGACATTGGCAGGAACCCTTCGTTGATCGGGGCCGATGTCATATGACGTCGGCCGCTTCTGAGGGCCCCTAAGGGGCGTGCAGCATGGCGATCGCAGATCGCTTGTGTCCCTGGGGGTCGTGCCACCCCAATCGGGGTAAAGAGCCAATAGATTTGGCTCTTTGCCATGTGACCAGCTGTGTCCAATCACGTGGGGAGCGCAACGCGGAGATCGGGGCTGAGGCTTGTCCCTCAGACAAAGCCCAGCTCCGATCAGGCTCTTTACCACGTGACCGGCTGTGTCCAATCACAGCTGGTCACATGATGTAAACAAAACGCGGTAACGAGCTGTTACTGGGTTCTCCCTCTCACACACCAATCGTGTGTGAGAGGGAGATTGTGGTAACAGCTTGTTACCACCAGATGTACACACCAAGTACACTGATCACCCCCTCTAAAAAGAGGACCTGTCACCACCCCATCAAAGTACCTGTCACAGCCCATCAGAGTACCTGTCACCTGTCCATTAAAGTAACGAGTACCTGTCACCTGTCCATCAAAGTACCCGAGTACCTGTCACCTGTTCATCAAAGTACCCGAGTACCTGTCACCTGTCCATCAAAGTACCAGAGTACCTGTCACAGCCCATCAAAGTACCCGAGTACCTGTCACCAGCCCATCAAAGTACCCGAGTACCTGTCACCAACCCATCTGAGTACCCAAGTACCTGTCACCATCCTATCTGAGTACCCGAGTACCTGTCACCAACCCATCTGAGTACCCGAGTACCTGTCATCAGCCCATCGGAGTACCCAAGTACCTGTCACCAGCCCATCTGAGTACTCAAGTGCCTGTCACCAGCCCATCAGAGTACCCAAGTACTTGTCCCCAGTCCATACGAGTACTTTAGTACCTGTCACCAACCCATCAGAGTACCCCAGTACCTGTCACCAGCCTATCAGAGTAACCAGGTACCTGTCACCAGCCCATCAGAGTACCCGAGTACCTGTCACCAGCCCTTCAGAGTACCCAAGTACCTGTCACCAACCCATCAAAGTACCCGAGTACCTGTCACCAGCCCATCAGAGTACCTGTCACCAGCCCATCAAAGTACCTGAGTACCTGTCACCAGCCCATCAAGGTACCCAAGTTTCTGTCACCAGCCCATCAGAGTACCCGAGTACCTGTCACCAACCCATCAGAGTAACCGAGTACCTGTCACCAACCCATCAAAGTACCCGAGTACCTGTCACCAGACCATCAGCGTACCAGAGTACCTGTCACCAGCCCATCAGAGTACCCAAGTACCTGTCACCTGCCCATCAGAGTACCCGAGTACCTGTCACCAGACCATCAGCGTACCAGAGTACCTGTCCCCTGCCCATCTGAGTATCCAAGTACCTATCACCAGCGCACCTGAGTACCCAAGTACCTGTCACCAGCCCATCAGAGTAACTGAGCACCTGTCACCTGCCCATTAGAGTACCTGAGTACCTGTCACCAGACCTTCAGCGTACCCGAGTACCTGTCACCTGCCCATCTGAGTACCCGAGTACCTGTCACCCGCCCATCTGAGTACCCGAGTACCTGTCACCTGCCCATCTGAGTACCTGAGTACCTGTCATCAGCCCATCAGAGTACCCGAGTACCTGTCACCCGCCCATCTGAGTACCCGAGTACCTGTCACCAGCCCATCAGAGTACCCAAGTACCGGTCACCAGCCCATCAGAGTCCCCAATTACCTGTCACCTGCCCTTCAGATTACCCGAGTACCTGTCACCAACCCATCTGAGAAACGGATTACCTATCTGCAGCCTATTAGAATACGCAAGTACCTTTTACCAGTCCATCAGATTACCCGAGTACTTGTCTCTAGCCCATCAAAGTACCTGAGTACCTATCTGTAGCCCATCAGAATACCTGAGTACCTATCTGCAGCCCATAAGAGTACCCGAGTACCTATCTGCAGCCCATGCCTCATAGAATATACCTCGGGTGTTTGCTTTCCAAAATGGGGTCATTTTGTGGGTAATTCCACTGTCCCGGTGCTCCAGGGCCTTCAAAAGTGTGATAGGTATCAAAGAAACTTTATGTGTAATTTATGCTCCTAGAACGCCTGACGGTGCTCCCTGCATATTCAGCCTCTGTATGTGGCCAGGATGTGAAAAAGTCTCACACATGTGGTATTGCCATACTCAGGATGAGTAGCAGAATATATTTTGGGGGTTAAATTTTGCTATGTACATGCTATGTGTTTGAAATATCTTATAAATTGACCAATTTGTGTAAAAACAAAAGAGGTTTTTATTTTCTTTCCTCGTTTTTCGAAGACTTGTGGAAAAAAATGAACCATTCAAAATACTCATAATGCCTCATAGATTATACGTTGGGGTGTTTGCTTTCCAAAATGGGGTCATTTTGTGGGTAATTCCATTGTCCTGGTGCTCCAGGGCCTTCAAAACTGTAATAGGTCGTTAGGAAATTAGATGTGAAAATTCTGCTCCTAGAATGCATGATGGTGCTCCCTGCATGTTGGACCTCTCTATGTGGCCAGGCTGTGAAAAAGTCTCACACATGTGGTATCACCATACTCGGGGTGAGTAGCAAAATGTATTTTGGGGTGTAATTGGAAGTATGCATATGCCGTGTGTGAGAAATAACTTGTTGTTATGACAATTTTGTGCAAAAAAAAAAATAATAATTTCTTAATTTTCAAAAGAATTATGGGAAAAAAGTACAACTTAAAAAAACCCGCCATGCCTCATACTAAATACCTTGGAATGTCTACTTTTCAAAAATGGGTCATTTGGGGAGTATTTGTATTTTTCTGACATTTCAGGTCCTCAAGAAATGAGATAGGCCATCAGTACATCAGGTGTGATCAATATTCAATGATTCGCACCATAGCTTGTAGACTCTATAAATTTCACACAGACCAAATAATATACACTTATTTGGGTTATTTTTACCAAATATAGGTAGCCGTATAGGTTTTGGCCCACATTTATGAACAAAAATTACTTATTTGCAAAATGTTTTCATAGAAACTAAAAAAAAGTGTTTTTTTTTTATCAAAATTTTCGCAATTTTTTCACTTATGCTGCAAAAAATAAAAAACCCAGAGGTTATTAAATACCACCAAAAGAAAGCTCTATTTGTGTGAAAAGAATGATACAAATTTTGTTTGGGTACAGTGTAGCAAGAGAGAGTAATTGTCATTCAAAGTGTGAGAGCGTTGAAAGCTGAAAATTGGTCTGGGCAGGAAGGGCATATAAACGTCCTGTATTGAAGTGGTTAAAGTACTTTAGCCCTGACAAACCTTTAGATCTATAATCATTGTGGAGAAAATCATTGTCACATTACACAACATAGGCAGAGCTTTTTTAAAATGAAAAACAGAGCTTTATTGGCTGCCAGTCTTCTAACGTAACACACAACAGGTTTTTCTAAGCTGCTAGAAACGGGCTGACAAAGAGGTCAGGGATGGCTTGTCTGTAGACAAAAACAAACTGTGCAGCTTTGACCAAAGTTGAATAATGCCCTTACTATAGGTGTAGGCCATTTACATACTTCCTAAAGCCTGACTGAAAAAACTCCTAGAAATCATATCATCCAGTTCTGCCTTTTTTCTAGGACATTACTAATAGACTCCTAGCTCTTACTGTTTACCTCCACTATCACAGGAATAAGCTGTTTCTCTGATTCAAACCCCCCCTCACATGCACTTTATCTTCATTGACTGGTAACTCTAAACTATAAGAGCACGCTCTAGTGATAGTGCTCATCGACACTATGCGTGGTGTCTGGTGTTTTCAACACTGAATAAATGCAGGCAAGCTGTATTTTTCCGCAGTGCATTGTATGTCACCACATGCCATTGCATGTCAGTGACATGTTCCATGATGCTGAGATCATGGATGTTCTAGCCTCTGCAGCAGAAATGTGCCCCTACAGAAGCATTTGTTTTGTTATTTTTTTATCTGGTTGGCACACTGTAAGTGCAAAAGCAGATAACTAATGCTAATGAAAAACTATATAAACTTGGACTCCCATAACTAATTCAGCCACATGTAATCATTTGATACAATGTAAATGTAAAATATGACCTAATTTCCAGTATTGTGTAAAAGACCTTCACATTAATTTATCACATATTAAACACATATTTAGCATAATTATTTCTCACTAGCATGTATTAAAATGACCCCTTTATAAAGTATGTGTTTATTGGTGCTTTTTTTTAGGCATGTATTCTCTTTTGTAGCCTCAGCGGCACCTGGTACGTTTGCTGTTCACACACCGGAGTATTAATTGGTGAAATGTCAAATTGTTTTTTAAAGTAGGGATGGGCAAAACAGTCTGGGTTAATTTTTCAGGCTCATTTTGAATCCTAACTGAAATTTGCAAAACTTTAACTTATCAGCCTCATGAAAATGTATTGGGGGGGGGATCTTGACAACGCATTCTGGCCATTTTCAAGACTAATATGCAGGCTATGTTAAGTAGGGTTCTGGGGGGAGCAGGGGGAGGGCCCTTTTATTGCCACTTTGAGGGCAACATAGAAAAAATACCAATCTTTAAAATTAAATGCTTAGAAAATGCCTTTAAAGGGATCGTACACAATGCTTGAACACCGCTAAGAAAATCTCTTAAATGGTGCATTCACTGTTTCTGCAGCCAGTGACGTCACTGGCACATGTGCTTTGAAGGGATGGCATACTCACGCTGTCCCTTCAGAGCTCTGTGCTGCAGAGATGACACACATGCACATGTCATGAGTGATGTCATTGCAGCTCAGCCATTCAAACGGCTGGAGCCTGTGAACCTGGAAGGAAGACCGAGTGAAAATGGAAGCCCTGGCATCAGTGACAGCATGCCAATGGAGGGCTTCATTTTAAAGCAGAGTCCCATTCATTTTTATGTCTATTAATACAAAAAGTGTAGTAGTTGCTGAATCTTAATAAACACGCACTCACCTGTCCCAGGATCCAGCGATGCGGCCACTCGAACCCTCGCCTCTCCCCAGTGCCAGCATTACAAGTGTGGGCACCCGGCTGTGACAGCTTGTGACTTCACAGCTGAATGTGCACTGCGCATGCGAAAGTCACACTGCGCCTCCTCAATGGTCAGGCAATTTTCTGGGACCTGTGACGTGTCCAAGAAGATTGCAGGGAGGGAGGAGAGGAGAACTTCCACTCAAGTTGCCTAAGCAGCCCTAGCGAAAGTGGGAGCAGGTACTTGTCAAAACTAGGTACCTGCCCCCCCCCAAAAAAAAATGACATGCCATATGTGGCATAGGGGGGAGGAATGCTTAAAGCAGAACTTCCCCTTTTGGGTGGAGCTTTGCTTTAAAGTAATTATTTCATATTGTACCAGTATGTGGTACATACTAGAACATTGTGCCCTTAACTTGCAGGGAGAAGTTTTTCTTTTTTTTTGTATGGAAGAGTTTACTACCACTTTAAGCAATATGTGGTGCTCTTTAAGCAATATGTGGTGTTACAGAACAATACGACTTTCACAACACTGCATTCTGGGAATACATATTTTGGATGAGTGCTTGATCATCAGTTTTTACATTTAGCTTGGCTTAAATACAGCAGCAGCACCCTGACAGTCAGTTTTAGAACTACATTTTTCGTGTGTGTTAGCAACAACTACAGTTGCTGCTTTGCTGCTAGACCCCCCCCCCCCCTTACAGTTTTTTGCTGATGTTGCTTTATTTTCTTGTTTATCCATTATTATTTTTTCTGCTAGACTTTTTTTCTTTTGGGGCCTAGTGTTTCAGGGTTAAACTTTTTGGGGGGTATATTATATTTTCTCTTGCTAGGATTTTTTTTTCTTATTTTTGGACTGTGCAATTACACTTGCTGCTGACACAGGCAAAGCTGCCGTTTGTTTTCAGAAGGTTGACGCATACTTGTACAGAAAAGTATTGTGCACCAAATCACATATTTATTACCCCTTTTTGCTATAGATGGCATTCAATTTAGATAATCCCATTTATTCAAAATGTTAGGCAGACCTAAACTGAGAAGAAGAGATTCTGCACACAGAGGTCGTAGAAGGTTCTGCACACACAGCAAAGTGGTGGTTGTTCTGTACCATTTAGGGTCAGAGAAGGTCTGCCTTTCCTTTCACTAAGTGGCCTAGTTATACAGTTACAGCATGTGTAGGAGGCAGTTGAGTAGCTGACCCCTTCCATGAGTTTATGGTCTGTGCTACACCACAGTCGCAGGTACCCAGCTGCCATGTATCCCTGTTATCCAACAATATGTGGCACAAAATGTTTCTCAGTAGCTAGACCACACTGTCAATGACAGGGTATACATGACCCTGAATACATGGACCAGAAAACATGGACAGGGATGCTACAAATCCTATAATCTTCTGACAGGTGGTCAGGATGCAGGGCGAAGCACATCCTGAAGCTAATGATGCCACCTTGTGTCTTTCCTGGTAGTGACAGTACAAACACCTGTACCTGCCTCCTCCTCACTGCCCTCATACTCCAGCTCCTCAGAGCCAGCATTCCCCCAAGAACCCCAGAGCATATACAGCATCCTAGGCTAAACAGTGCCATGCTGCCACCGTTACCAACATCTAGAAATGTGTAATTAGTTTTGTTCCAAATTCGTTTTTAACGCATTTCGACAAATTCGTTAATTCAGAAATATCCGAATTAGCGAAATCCCGCTACACAATTTTTTCTGAATATTCGTAAATTCGAAAATCCGAAAATTTGAAAATAAGAGCAAAAATCCGAAAAACTAACTAATAATAACTTAACTATTACTAACTAATTAATTATAGGTATTGGAATTTCCTTTCAAATTTGGCTGTTAGTGAATGCAACGAATACAAATTTATCCAAAGTTAAGAATTATCCGAAATAACGAATGCCGTATCTAAACAAATGGATCATAACAAATTAATAATAATAAATAACAATAATAATAATAACTTTTTATTATTATTGTTTCTTATTAATTCCTTCTGTTCCATTTGTTTAGGTGCAGAATTCCTTATTTCAGATAATTCGTAACTTCAGATAAATTTGTATTCGTTATGTTCACTAACAGCCAAATTTGAAAATAAATTCCCATACCTATAATTTAATAGTTAGTTATTATTAGTTAGTTATATATTATTTCAAATTTTCCGATTTTCGTTCTTTCGAATTTCCTTTCTTATTTTTGGATTTTTGAATTTACAAATGTATGAATTTATGAATGTACGAATGTACGAATTTATGAATGTATGATTTATGAATTTACCAATTGTGATCATAACGAATGACCCAAAAAACAAACAAAAAAAAAAAGGAATGAAACAAAAATGAATCAATTTTGTTGGCAGTGCGCATGTCTACCAACATCTTCAATCTCTCTTGACCTATTCTGGTAATCCAGCACTATAAAGGTGCCACAAAATATTTCAGGGGGAAAATATATGGCCATAGGCTGTCCACCCTTCCACAGGCAGGAAGAAGGTCAGACGGCAGCAAATGGAAGAGGGGTGTCCCATGGCCAGGGTGAAGGCCAGAAAATTGCAGAAATTAAGTGCAGAATCCTCTGAGCATAGGCTGCCTGCCCTTTCCCAAATCAGGACCACCAAAAAAAAAAAAAAATGATAGGCAAGATGCTGCCACGTCGAGGTAGTTGATTCTCCTTCTCACCCTCCCTCTTTTCCTCATGCCCTTCTTCCTGCACCTCTTTCTCCTTGGCCTCCCCCCTCTTTCTCTTCCTCACCTTTCACCTTTTCCTCCCTCTTGCCTCCTTCTTTCTCCTCTTCCTCCTCCCACCCTCCTCCACCTCCTTCTTCCTCTACTCTTCCTTCCCTAACACCTGCTATGAGATTACGTGAGGAAAGGAGAGGCTTCGGGGAGCTTTTAACACAACAGTAGCTCAACATCTGGGTTACCTGCACCATTTTGGCCCCTTTTGAATAGGCGATTAAAATAGTGAGCTGAGGTGAGCCAGAAATCCCTTTTGTGTTCCTCCTAGAGCACAAATTGATTGACCCAATAGACACAAAAATCATTCACCATAACTCTTCCCATCTTTAGCTTAGTTTCTGACCTAGGTGGCCCCACTTTAACATATTCCCACTCACCATCATTTTTTTATTATCAATTTTATTATTTACATGTTTTATTTTTTTATTATTTTATTGTGTGGCATTCTTCTCAGGTCAAACAAATGTGGGCAGAGACAGCAGATAAAATAATTCACAAATCCACAACTTAACCACTTCAGCCCCGGAAGGATTTCCAGCTTTAGGACCAGAGCACTTTTTTCAATTTGGCACTGTGCCGTTTAACTGGTAATTGCGCGGTCATGTAATGCAGTACCCAAACTAAATTTGCGTCCTTTTTTTCCTACAAATAGAGCTTTCTTTTTGGTGGTATTTGTTCACCGCTGCGCTTTTTATTTTTTTGCGATATAAACAAAAAAAAAAATTAAAATAAAAAAAATGATATTTTCAACTTTATGTTATTACAAAAATACAATAAACTAAATTTTAGTCATACATTTTTGCCAAAATGCATTTAGCCACATGTCTCAGGTAAAAAATAAATAAATTAGCGTATATTTATTGGTTTGCGCAAAAGTGATAGCGTCTACAAACTAGGGTACATTTTCTGGAATTTCCACAGCTTTTATTTTATGACTGCCTATCTCATTTCCTGAGGTGCTCCAATGGATGGGGCAGTACAACCCCCCCCAAATGACCCCATTTTGGAAAGTAAACACCCCAAAGAATTTGCCAAGGGGCATGTTGAGCCCGTTGAATATTTTATTTTTTTGTCATAAGTGATTGAAAGATGACCAAAAAAAAAAAATACACAAAGTTGTTACTGAAATGATCTATTGCTCACACATGCCATGGGCATATGTGGAATTACACCTCAAAATACATTCTGTTGCTTCTCCTGAGTACGGGGATACCCCATGTGTGAGTCTTTTTGGGAGCCTATCCATGTACGGGACCCCGAAAACCAATCACCGTCTTCAGGATTTCTAAGGGCAGAAATGTATGCCTTCACCCCACACTACCTATCTCAGTTGCGGAGGCCATGAAATGTCCAGATATCACCCCCCCACAAATGACCCCATTTTGGAAAGTAGACACCCTAAGCTATTTGCTGCAAGGCATGTTGAGTCCATGGAATATTTTATAATTTGCCACAAGTTTCGGGGAAATAACAATTTTTTTTTTCACAAAGTTGTCACTAAATGATATGTTGCTTGAACATGCCATGGGTATATGTGAAATTACACCCCAAAATACATTCTGCTGCTTCTTCTGAATACGGGGATACCACATATGTGAGACTTTCTGGCAGTCTAGCCTCATACGGGACCCCAAAAACCAATCACCGCCTTCAGGCTTTCTAAGTGCGTAAAAAGCTGATTTTACTCCTCACTCCCTATCACAGTTTCGGAGGCCATGGAATGTCCAGATAGCACAAACCCCCCAACCCCCAAATTACCCCATTTTGGAAAGTAGACACTCCAAGCTATTTGCTGAGAAGTATTTTGAGTATTTTACAGATCTCACATTTTGTCACAAAGTTTTGAAATTTGAAAAAAGTAAAAAAAAAAATAAAAATCAGTTTATTTCTTCATTTTCCAAGACAAATGAGAGCTGCAAAATACGCACCATGCCTCTTAGAAAATACCTTGGGACGACAGGGGGCGTGACCGGATGAGGGAGTGAGCGGCGGCGTGTGCGGCGCCTGAACATCCAGCCTCCCAGGCATCCTGAGAGCCCGGCATCTCGGAGGACTCCACCGGACCGAGTCGGACGTCACACAGGGGGATGACTGAACAGCCTGAGAGCGGTGCGTAGCCCCGCGGGAGACCCCGAGCGGTGACTAGCGGCTGCCGGGCGGAGCGGTGGTGTCCTGTATCTCCCCCCCTCCACGGACGGCGTGAGCTGGGAGTGGAGAGAGGTGGAGAAGTCTCGGCTGCACGGCTGTTGCTAGAGGGACTCAGTGGGTGTACTCCGGTCTTTTCAGGCTCCATCTCCAGCTCACAGGAAGAGCAGGCACTACATTGGCGTCAGTACCGTGAGTAACTGGGCTGGTGCATACTCCATCTGTACCGCTCTAGCGCTTATGTTTGTGTAGTTTGGCTTATGTGCCTGCACTTGTACCTGTTATATGCCCTCCGCTGAGTGCTCTCAATGAAAA
>BLSH010249788.1:349111-363657 GCA_018402905.1 Glandirana rugosa
CCCTCTCTAATAACAAGATTTTGGTAGATGATGACGTAATCTGCAGTAGTAGATGGTTTTAGAACAATAATCTCTCCCTCAGAGCACCAACAGGAACCTCTCCCTAATGCAGTAGTAGATGGTTTTAGAATGATAATCTCTCCCTCAGAGCAACAAGAGGAACCTGTCCCTAATGCAGTAGTAGATGGTTTTAGAACAATAAACTCTCCCTCAGGGCACCAACAGGAACTTCTCCCTAATGCAGTAGTAGATGGTTTTAGAACGATAAACTCTCCCTCAGAGCACCAACAGGAACCTCTCCCTAATGCAGTAGTAGATGGTTTTAGAACGATAAACTCTCCCTCAGAGCACCAACAGGAACATCTCCCTAATGCAGTAGTAGATGGTTTTAGAACGATAAACTTTCCCTCAGAGCACCAACAGGAACCTGTCCCTAATGCAGTATTAGATGGTTTTAGAATGATAATCTCTCCCTCAGAGCACCAACAGCAACCTGTCTCTAATGCAGTAGTAAATGGTTTTAGAATGATAATCTCTCCCTCAGAGCACCAACAGTTACATCTCCCTAATGCACTATAAGATGTTACTGAACGCTAATGTCTCCCTCACAGCACAGACAGGAACATCTCCCTATGCACTATAAGATGGTTCTGAACACTAATGTCTCCCTTACAGGACCACAAGGAAGGTCTCCTTAATGCAGTCTGAGATGGTTGTCAATGCTAATCTTTCCCTCACAGCACCAGTATGAAGCTCTCCCTACTCTAGTCTGAGACAATCTGACACGCGGCGCTGCGTGACCCCAGCCTCATATAAAGGCTGGGTCACATGATGCACTGGCCAATCACAGCCATGCCATTAGTAGGCATGGCTGTGATGGCTTCTAAGGGCAAACTAGTGAAAAGCTTGTTGATTGGCTGCCCGGCAGCTATAGAAAAGGCGCCAAAAATACCCGAATACCGAACCCGATCCCGGACTTTTTTTTTAATGTCCAGGATTGGGTTTGGGGCACGGACACCCCAAAGTCCGGTACGGACACGAAATACACAGTCTGGGTTCGCTCAACTCTAGTTAGGGATAATCTAGAATTTGAGGAAATCTTCTAGTAAGACAGGCAGAGAAACATGGGTTCTGTAAGAAAGAGCAGGTTGTCATCCACGAAGGCAGCTAATTTATATTCCTTAGTAGGGGTTCATACTCCTTGAATATCTGGTTTGAGTCTCAGAAAGCGTGGAAAGGGTTCTAAGGTTAGAAAGAAGAGAATTGGGGAAAGGAACAACCCTGTCTGTTCACATTGTGAATGGGAAAAGCATTTGACAGGAGGCCATTAACTTGTACTCTTGCTGTAGGACCCGCATAGAGAGACATGATAAAGCTTAGAAGGCGGGTACCTAGGCCCATGGTCTTCAACACTGCTTCCATGTAGTCCCAGGCCACCCTGTCAAACACCTTTTTTACATCCAGGGAGGGGAAGAAACCTTTCTGTTCGGTAGATTTTAGTAGGTAGTGTAAGTTAATGGCTTTTATGGTGTTGTCCCTGGCTTCCCCATCAGGCACAAAACCCTCTTGATCTTGGGCGATCAGGGATGGGAGGATAGGTAGTAAGTGGTTGACTAGGATTTTTGCAAATATCTTGAGATCAACATTGAGGAGGGAAATTGGCCTATAATTTGCAGTTTTGGTGGGATCTTTGCCTTTCTTTGGTATAACCGAAATGTGGGCTTCTAGTAGGCTTGGGGAGAGGGGGTGTAGGTGGATAGAGAGTTAAAAGCTTTAAGAAATGGGGAAGCTAGGTTACTTGAGAAGGTTCCATAGTATGTGGCTGTAAGGCGATCGGGACCAGAACTTTTGCCTGGTTTCAGTTGTTTGAGTGCCATTCTCAGTGGGAGAGTGGGTGGTCTAGTTTAATGGTTGTTTTGTCAGGGGATGGATTTTGGGCAATGTTTTTCTAAGAATTTCTGCAGGAGGGTGGACTTGGTGTAAGTTTTTGGTGATTTTGGTTCTATTTCTGATAAATTATAGAGTGATGAGTAGAAGCGTTCATTTTCATTTTTCAGGACTACTTTTCAGAGTAGAGCCGGTTGAGGTTTTGAGCTCATGAACTGTTGCTTTTGCTTTTTTGGAGCGTAACGCTTGTGCTAGTAAGTGTCCACACTTATTACTATGCTTGTAGAAGAGCTTTTAGGAAAGCGTGTACTTTTTTTAAGTTTTCACCCGAGGAGCTTATGGGTTTTGACGAGGTCTTGGTATGTTTGCTGGGCTAAAGTGTGTTTATGGGCTTTTTCTAGTGTTTGGATTTTGGAGATGAGATCATTTATGCACGCTTGCCTTTCACAGTTTAATGCAGAGGCCTTGTAAATAAGATGTCCTCGCAATACGCACGTATGTGGTTCCCATTGCGTAAGTGGTGAGGTATAAGGCATGTCATTATCTAGGAAGTATTCTGCCACATGTTTTCGTAGCCTCAGGACTCTTTCTTCGTCAGTCAGTAGAGTAGAGTCCAGTCTCCATATTTTAGTGGTGTAGGAGCATTCTGGAAAAGACAATGAAAGTGTAATGGGGTGATGGTCGGATAGTAGCATTGGTTTGATTGAGGCTCTTGTGAGTAAGGGTAAGTCTAGTTGGCTGAGGAATAAGTCGTCAAGGCATGAGTATTTGTTGTGGGGAGGGGAGAATAAGGTAAATTGCTTATCATGGGGATGAAGTGTATGCCAGGTATCGTGAAGGAATAGCTCCTGGAGACAAAGTCTGATTTGACGCAGAGCTCAGAATGGCAGGTGCCTGTGGAGGTGTTAAGAAAGGGATCGAGAGGGACATTAAGATCACCGCCTAAGATGAGAATCCCAGATTGAAATGAGGCTAGGTGGTGTGTGATCAATCTGGAGAATGGCACTTGAGAAGCATTTGGACTATAAATAGTTGCTAGGGTAATAGGCTTATTCCATAGTGTGCCTTTTATGAATAGGTAATGTCCTTGATCAACCACGAGAGTGTCAGAGGTTAGGAAAGGGAGGTTTTTAGATATCAGTATAGAGACTCCTTTTGTTTTTGAAGTGGGGGGAGGTGGCATGATATGCATGCGGATAGCATGTGTTCTTTAACTTATTAATGACGCTGGATTTGAAATGGGTTTCCTGCAGAAGTACTATGTCAGCTTTCCTGCTGCTCATGTAGGTCATGAGTTGTGATCGCTTTTCATATTTAGGGAAATCACTTTGAGAGGAGTACGAAGTATAGTTGTAGTTTTTAGTGGGGCCATTGAGGCGGTATATGGGTGTACAGGGCTACGGGGAATTCAGTTGGGAATTGGCATAGGACCCAATTGGGAGAATGGTTGGGAGGGAGGGAGAGATAGAGGGGGTGGGAAGAAAAAAAAAGGGGGTGTGAGGAGGGTAGGGATGGGAGGAGGAGCTGTTAGAGTAGGTCGTGGAGGGGAGGGAGGGGTGGTAGAGGAGGGGTTGGGAATAGGGGATGGGGGAGAGAGGGGAGAAAGAGATGGGTGAGAAGAGGGTGAGAGGAAGTGAAGTATTCGGAGGTTAGTGGGACACTCAACCAGTTGCATGATCCAGGTGGGGGGAAGCGTTACCTTCCGATGGATCTTGGCAGTGGGGCATCTTGCTGGAAACCCAGGACTTCTTCAGCTTTCAAGGAACTCCTTCGGTGGACTCATGTAGCAAAGGACTTTTTCTTATGGACTAGATCCGCTACGGCTGTTTGGAGTGTCCTGAGGCCGCTCCTTAGAGGGGGGGTACTGTCAGGAAAAGTGTCTCCAGCTGGTGGTGCTGTGGCTCTGGGATCCAGGGGCTGCAGTTCCAGTATCCACCAGCGGGTGTCAGTAAAAGGCTCACCTGCTGATGGCACTGTGGCTCCTGGGTCCATGGGCCGCAGTTGTAGGGTCCACCAGCAGGTGTCTCCCAGTAATCAGAGGCTCAGGAGTCACCACCTGATGCTCGTTACAGGAAGGATATATAAACCCTGTCTACCATATGCTCAGTGCATTGGTGTTTGTCTCCTTGTGCCTCTGTAACCTGCATCTGGATTCCTGAAGCCCTGAACCCTGTACCTGTTCCTGGACCCCTGTCTTCAGCCTGATCTCTCCCCAGCGTCCCCCAGCATCCGTTCCCTTTCCTGTCTTGTCCTGCTCCCTGCTCCCTCTGAATGATCTCCTATGCATGACCCTGGCCTGGCTTAAGTTTACAGTTTGGACATTTCCCTATACCTGTTTAAGCAGTTCACTATTTCTGTTACTTTGGTTGTTTACACTGTTTGTTATATTAGATGTGTGTTTAGATCACCATTTACTCTTCTCCTTAATAAATCATCTTATTCACTTTGCATTGTGTCTGGTATTCTATGTGCAGTTCACACATATCTAGTCGCGCCAGTTGCTGACAGCAGGGCAGTGCTGATGAACTGTAGGCAAGTTTAAGGCTGGGTGTAAGGGAATGTCATATATATTAATCACTGGGTTTGATGTAAGGCATATTGTAGTATGAGGACTGATATGGTTGAGGATTCCGGTAGTCCCATGGTGGGGATCCAGCTGAAAGAAGTGGAGTTGAGGTGTTGAAGATCCATATGTCTGTCTCAATGTTTTCGCTGATTTAATAAAGCGAAAACGTGTGTCGTCTCAGATGGTTCCAGGTGGATAACCAGGGTATAGGGGGATGCGGTTCCTTGTTGGGTCGTGTATCCAAAATGTTCAAAGCTTGCCTTGGAAGACATTTAGGATCTTTGGGACCTCATGGAGATGTTGCGGTCCTAAAAAGTCCCATCTGGTTTGCCTTAGGGCCGGGAATAATGAGTAGATACGGGTGAGTTATAGTGGTAGGAGTTTGTGGGTAAAAAGGATGGGGAACAGGTAAAAGCAACTGCAAGTGACCTTAAGTGTTCTGGCAACCAACTAGAAAGGCGGACTGACCTTAATCTGTATTAGGCTATGTGGTAGGCCGTAGATCCTTCAAGATAAGTGGCGGGCTCTGCAGTGCACTGGAGAGGCAGTGGGACTCCCATTCCTCATGGCTCCTTGGGCTTCTGGTGGAGGGGAACCTGGTCTTAGGGAGCGGCGGCATCCAGGGTCCCGTCGACCGGCCTCTCTGATGTCTTCCATGGATATTGCATTTCTTTGGGTTGGTAGGTGAAAATCACTGTACCAATCAGGCAGGTCTATCAGGGGGATATCCAAGGTGTAAAAATGCTCCAAGTCCTCTAGGACCCACAGATTGGCTGTGTGGCCTTGGGCAGAGACGGAGAGGCAAAATGGAAATTTCCATCTATATGTGATGGCCCTGGACAGGAGGAGATCCAGCAGGGGTCTTAGCTCCCATCTGCGCTGTAGTGTGATATACCCCTCACATTTTTGTAAATATTTTATTATATCTTTTCACGTGACAACACTGAAGAAATTACACTTTGCTACAATGTAAAGTAGTGAGTGTACAGTTTGTATAACAGTGTAAATTTGCTGTTTCCTCAAAATAACTCAACACACAGCCATTAATGTCTAAATCAATGGCAAAAGTGAGTACACCCCCTAAGTGAAAATGTCCAAATTGGACCCAATTAGACATTTTTCCTCCTTGTTGTAATGTGATTTGTTAGTGTTACAAGGTCTCAGGTGTGAATGGGAAGCAGGTGTGTTAAATTTGGTGTTGCTCTACATAAAGATGGCCTAGGCTATAAAAAGATTGCCAAGACCCTGAAACTGAGTTGCAGCATGACCATACAATGGTTTAACAGGACAGATTCCACTCAGAACAGGCCTCGCCATGGTTGACCAAAGAAGTTGTGTGCACATGCTTGGCATCATATCCAGAGGTTGTCTTTGGGTAATGGACTCATGAGTCCTGCCAGCATTGCTGCAGAGGTTCAAGGGGTGGAAGGTCAGCCTGTCAGTGCTTAGACCATATGCCGCACATGATGCACAAGAAAGCCCGACAAGCAGACTAAGGTCATGGAGTACTGGAACCATGTCCTGTGGTCTGATGAGACCAAGATGAGCTTATTTGGTTCAGATGGTGTCAAGCGTGTGTGGGGGCAACCAGCTAAGGAGTACAAAGACAGGTGTCTCTTACCTACAGTCAAGCATGGTGGTGGGAGTGTCATGGTCTTGGGCTGCATGAGTACTGCCGACACTGGGGAGCTACCGTTCATCGAGGGAACCATGAATGCCAACATGTACTGTGACATACTGAATTTGAGCATGATCCCCTCCCTTCAGAGACTGGGCCGCAGTAGTATAAGAAACTAAAATAAAGTTAAAAGCCTGAGAAAGGCTACCTTTATCAATCCTGGAATGTATAAACCTAATAAAGATGAAAATTCCAAAATTTTTATATATGTTTAGGAATTCCCCGCAATGGCTGACAAAGCCTTTTTTTGCAGTTGAACAGCATGTTCTCCTCTTTTCTATGGAAAAAACAGACCCCTAGATATAAGCTGTCGGTGTTAATGTGCCCTGAAATTCAGGGAGGTTTGGCCTTTCCGAACTGTCAAAAATATTATCTTGCAGCTGAACTAATAACGGCAGTCGGATGGTTAAACCCTGACAGGTATAATCCCTCCACAGCATTGGAAGCCTCCGTGGTACAATCGACAGAGGCTCTACGGTCACTTTTATATTGAGGCCTAAAAGCACCATATGGGCTGACCCCTTCTATGGTGACAACTATTAGGGCATGGAGGCTGGGTTTAACCTATGAGAAATCGGTGGAGCCATCTCTGTCTCCAAACACAACTAACCTATTTGGGTTCTGTCCCTGATCTGGGAATTTGGATAAAGCATGGAGTTAAAACTATTAACCAAGTCATACGTGAAAGAGATCAGGTACCCAGTACACAACTTAAATCAGAACATAACCTTCCTGAAATCTTCCTATTTAGGTATATGCAACTTTTACATGCAATGTTGAGTCAGTTCCCTGAGGGATATCCACAACTACGGGAACCTGCCTAAGAGGAGGTGATAAGAGCGGAGGGAGGAAGGAAAGCAATATCAAGAGTATATGCCCATTTTATGAAAATATCCGGACCCGACCTGAGCCGACTTCGGTCACGGTGGGTTAGGGATATTCCACAGCTAGACGAAGAGGACTGGCAGGATATGTGGAAGACGCCATTTCAGGCGTTGGTCTCCGTATGGGACAAATTGATACAGTTTAAAATAACACATCAGGCATACTTAACACCTTATAGAGTGCATAAGATGAATGCTACTTATCCCCAGCATTTATGGAGATGTGGGCACACCCAAGGAGACTTCACTCATATATTCTGGTTATGTCCAGAAATCAGCAAATACTGGTCAGAGGTGCTCGACATCATAGCTCAGGTTATGACAGTCATCGTGGAGAAAAAAAATGGAAACATGCCTATTAGGATTGATAAAAAAAGAGGGATATCATTTGTTTTTCTGTTTTTTTATTTTTCTTTTTATATATATGTGTGATCGACACAAGGGCTCCTGTGTGAGCTGTAGGGAAGTCATATGTTGTGATTTTTATGTTATTGGAAAATCAATAAAATTTAATTTTAAAAAATAAAGGTTCGATTCCCATCTATGCATTTTGCAGTGCTTTTCGTGGTTTTTTTTTACCATGATTTTGACGCGATTTTGCCGCAATTTGCCTTTTTTTTAATCGTTTTTTTGGGGGAAATTTTTGTTGCTGGGTAGATTTAAAAATGCAAAACACAAATTGTGGCAAAATCGCATAAAAAACACAGCACTTGTGTTTTTCTTGCATGCCCATTGAAGTCTATTACATGCAAAACGCTGCATTTTGAGGGGGAAAAAAAAAAGTATGTCTCCAGACCTAAACCCTATTACACATCTGTGGGGCATCCTGAAACGGAAGGTGGAGGAGCGCAAGGTCTCTAACATTCACCAGCTCTGTGATGTTGTCATGGAGGAGTGGAAGAGGACTCTGAGGGCAACCTGTGAAGCTCTGGTGAACTCCATGCCCAAGAGGGTTAATGCAGTGCTGGAAAATAATGATGGCCACACAAAATATTGACACTTTGGGCCAAATTTGGACATTTTCACTTAGGGGTGTACCCACTTTTGTTTCCAGGGGTTTAGACATTAATGGCTGTGTGTTGAGTTATTTTGAGGGGACAGCAAATTTACACTGTTATACAAGCTGTGCACTTGCTACTTTACATTGTAGCAAAGTGTAATTTCTTCAGTATTGTCACATGAAAAGATATAAAATATTTACAAAAATGTGAGGGGTGTACTCACTCTTGTGAGATAAAAAAAAATATATATGTATATATACATATATATATATATATATATATATATATATATATATATATAATTTATATATATACGCTGCATTCAGTGTAGACTAATGCCTCGTACACACGGGTCGACGATCGTATACAACAGGTCGGACGAACAACCATTGTATGCTAAATCGACCGTTAGTACACGCGATTAGAACAGCCGACGTACGATGGTTGTACAACAGAAGTTGTATGAGCAGACTAGAAAACTTGGTAGTACCAACAAGCGGTCGTACGACCGTTGTATCGTGTGTACAGAGAAGTTGGTCCAACAAGTTGTATTGTCCAAAACACGCATGCTCAGAAGTCAGGAATGGCCGGACGCTAATTACATGCACCTGAACTTTCTCTTTATACGTTCATAACACGTCACTACGTTTGGCTTGGTCGTATGATCGCTTAGTGCATGTCAGTACGCGAGATACAACAGCCAACATACAATTTGAGCAGCTCAGTCGTACGATCTTCAACCCGTGTGTATGAGGCTTAAGGATGGGCTCGGGCGTGTTCGCAACTCCTGGACTGCCAGGAAGTTTGCACTGCGCTGCACTAATCACAGACAGTGAGATATTTCCCGATCGGTGGCTGCACAGGTCAGGGAATGTCTCACTGCCTGTAATTAGTACAGTGCAGTGCACTACTATTAATCCACTTCAGGTGATGTATTAATAAATATATATATATATATATATATATATATATATATATATGTATACAGCCTAGTATATATATATTAGAGCTGCACGATTAATCGTTAAAAGATCACAATCTGCATTCAACCCCCCTCCCAATCCACACCCGACATTTCCTTAATTCTTTGTAAACAGTGCAGAGTCGTTCAGAGCTGTCAAAAAAAAGCCGGAGAATATTTATCAACATTTCTCAGTACTGGGAGATAGAGAAGAGATACATTGTATCATTTTGTCCTTTTAGAACAGATCAAAGGGAAGAACTTCCATCTATAGAGGAGGTCAGCTTAACCACTTAAAGACTAGGGATGGGAGAACGGTTCGGCTTGATACGTTCGCCCATCTCTAGTCTTTAAGTGATTAAACTGACCTCCTCTATAGACAACTTTTGTTGTTTGGACATTCGGAGAACAGCCGAACAAATGGGACGTTCGACCATTTGTTCGCCCCCCCGAACTGACCATAATGCATTGCAGCGCTGAACAGTTTAACGCTATTTACTTCTGTGTGCGTTACTGCAAGTTTCACGCACTATAGTTCTGTGTGCATTACTGCAAGTTTAACGCCATATAGTTTCGTGTGCATTACTGCCAGTTTAACGCCATATAGTTTTGTACGTTACTACAAGTTTAACGCATATAGTTCTGTGTCCGTTACTGCTAGATTAATGCCATATAGTTCTGGGTGCGTTACTGCCAGTTTAATGCCATATAGTTTTGTGTGCATTACTGCCAGGTTAACTCCATATAGTTTTGTGTGTTACCGCTAGTTTAACACCATTTACTTCTGTGTGCGCTACTGCAAGTTTAATGCCATATAGTTCTGTGTGCTACTGCCAGTTTAACGCCATATAGTTCTGTGTGCTTTACTACCAAATTAATGCCATATAGTTTTGTGTGTGTTACTGCCAGTTTAAAGCCATATAGTTTTGTGCGTTACTGCAAGTTTAACGCCATATCGTTCTGTGTGCGTTACTGCCAGTTTGACGTCATATAGTTTTGTGTGCATTACTGCCAGTTTAACACCATATAGTTTCGTGCGTTACTGCAAGTTTAATGCCATTTACTTCTGTGTGTGTTATTGCCAGTTTAACGCCATATAGTTTTGTGTGCATTACTGCCAGTTTAATGCCATATAGTTTTGTGTGTTACTGTACATTTGACGCATTATATTGCGGTATATTATAGTGTATCTGTGGAGTGTGTCTGTGTGGTGTGGGTACTCAAATTAAAGTGCACCAAACACCACTTTAAATTGATTAAAGTGCATCTACGTACAGATTTCCACTTCTTCTTTACATTTGCTAATAAGCACCACCCCCTCCCAATAATGTCTGGGAGGACAAGAAGGAGAGGCAGATGTTCCCTTGGCACTGTAAGGGTGCCAGCAACAAAAGTGTCCACAGGCAAAGGTGAACGTGGTGGTCAGTCCTCAGGCAGGGCATCATTTCATCTGTTTAGTTAGCTTGCCCATGCTATCCAGCCACAGCATGCAGAGCAGGTGTTGGACTGGCTTACTAAACCTTCCTCATCCTGCTCATCCCCTGTCAAGCAAGCAGGGACAATTGTGCAGTCCCCTGCAGTTGCCAAAGTGGTCAAACCTGCCTCCTTGTCCACATCTATTCCTGCCATAGCCCCAACATCAGCCATGGAGGAGTCAGCTGAGTTATTTGACCACAGCATCAGCCACTTGCTCCTTGATGATGCCTAGCCATTACTGGATTCAGATGTTGGTTCTGAGGTTGAGGATGACAGGAACATGAGCCTAGAGAGAGGGGAGAACACTGGTAGACAAATTGTCATTCATATTCCCCCAGCAACAGTGTATTGCCAAGTTGTTTCCAGTGGTAATGGTGATGATGATGAAGATGGAGATGATGATGATGATGGTGAGGTCACTGATGCGAATTGGGTGCCAGATGGAGCAGAGGAGGAAACTGAAGGTGAGGCGGCACAACCTCAAGGAGGCCGACATCAAGAAAGGTACAGAGCAGCCACCTTATTCCATCACATTCTGCAGCTGTTATCTCCTGGCCCACTTTCCAAAGCTGAGCTGTCTGGGCCTTTTTAAGCACATCTGCAGCAGATTGCACTGTTGCTATCTGCAAACTGTGTCTCAGGCACATCAAACGTGACAAAAACACCAGCCATTTGGGTAACGTCCAACCATTCAGCTCGTTGACAAGAGCACCTAAAAGCTACTCAAAAGGGGCACAAATCTGTCCCTCCTCCTCCTCCTTACCCACTACAGTCTGCCCCTGCTATACCAAGTCATGACCTCTCAGCAGCCTCCACTGACAGGGATGATGGTATAGCACAGGGTGTCCCAGGTCCTAGCAGCACATCTGCAAGCAGCACACCACCAGCTGTAGACTGCAGCCGGCAAATTTCTCTGCCCCATCTGCTGCAGCTTTAAAAAATACAGTCCCTGCCACCCACATGCCCAGCGTCTAAATGCAAGCTTGTCAAAGCTGTTGGCTCTCCAACTTCTGCCTTTCAGCCTGGTGGATTCTGCCCCCTTTCGTGAATTCGCACAATGTGCTGTACCACAATGGCAGGTTCCCAGTTGCTACTTCTTTTCACGGAAGGCCATTCCATCTCTCTACCATCACGTGGATGGGAATGTTCTGGCATCATTGGGCAAAGCCGCAAAGTCCACCTTACTGCTGACACGTGGTCCAGCAAGCATGGGCAGGGACAATATATTTCATTCACAGCACACTGGGTAATGCTGCTTGCAACTCAGAAGGATGCAGGGTAAGGCTCGTGCTGCAGCTTGTTGTTCCCCCACGTCTCCATACAGCTGGTGGTGATGATGCTAGACCTGTGAGCTCTACCCCCTCCTCTGCCACCCCCATGACCTCCTCTGCAGAATGGTCTTATGCTCATCAGGTACCCCCTAAGCATCCAAAGGGCTATTCCATGAGTCAGGCTAAAAGGGGCCATGCAGTGATTCAGCTGGTGTGTCTAGGGGACAGGAACCACACCAAAGCAGAGATTCTTGCAGCTCTGCAGGGACAGGCCCAGAGGCGGTTCACACCAAGCCAGCTGGAGCCAGGAATGGCAGTGTGCGATAATGGTTCAAACCTCCTGTCCGCCCTTAGACAGGAAAAGTTGACACATGTGCCATGCCTAACACATGTACTCAATTTGGTGGTGCCGCGTTTCCTAAATACGTACCCAGGGTTGGAAGATGTGCTAAAGCTGGCCAGAATAGTCTGTAGCCATTTCAGGCAGTAATACACAGCCAGTGCTTGGTTGGCTGAAATTCAGCGGGAATTCTACCTGCCCGTAAACTGCCTGATTTGTGACATGCCCACCAGGTGGAACTCGACTTTGGCAATGCTGCAGCGGCTATACATGCACGGCAGCAAAGGGCCGTCAAAGAGTACCTGTGTGAGTATGACATGAGGACAGGCTCAGGCCGCCTAGGCTTTTTTTCCCCATGCCAATGGCTCATTAAGGATGCATGCACTGTACTGTCTCCATTTGAGGGGGCCACAAGGATGGTGAGCCGTGACAGTGTATGCATCAGTGACACAATCCCTGTGTTGTTCCTGCTGGAGGCAGAGCAGCAGGAGGAAGAGGAGGACTTCCTTTCCTCTCAAGGCCCACTTTTCCAGACACAATCATTCCTATGTCACAGAACACACAGGAGGAGAGAGAGGAGGAGATGAGGAGGAGGATTCTGGCAGTTTCATAGGCTTCAAAGAAGAGGAAGACATGCGTCAATCTGTAAGCGATGGCTTTCCAACCCCAGAACCCTTGGGAGTAGTACGTGGCTGGGAGGAGGAAGTTCCAGATGCTGTTATTCTGAGTGACCCCAAGGAGGCTGCTTCTCAAGCCTCTGCAAATTTGAGGTGCCGAGACAATATATTTCATTCACAGCACACTGGGTAACGCTGCTTGCAACTCGGAAGGAAGCAGGATAGGGCTTGGTGCTGCAGCTTGTTGTTCCCCCATGTCTCCATACAGCTGGTGGTGATGATGTCAGACCTGTGAGCTCTACCCCCTCCTCCTCCTCTGCCACCCCCATGACCTCCTCTGCAGAATTGTCCTATGACCATCAGGTACCCCCTAAGCATCCAAAGGGCTATTCCATGAGTCAGGCTAAAAGGGGCCATGCAGTGATTCAGCTGGTGTATCTAGGGAACAGTAACCACACTGAAGCAGAGATTCTGGCAGCTCTGCAGGGACAGGCCCAGAGGTGGTTCACACCAAGCCAGCTGGAGCCAGGAATGGCAGTGTGCGATAATGGTTCAAACCTCCTGTCCGCCCTTAGATAGGGAAAGTTGACACATGTGCCATGCCTAACACATGTCCTCAATTTGGTGGTGCAGCGTTTCCTAAATATGTACCTAGCGTTGGAAGATGTGGTAAAGCTGGCCAGAAGAGTCTGTAACCATTTCAGGCAGTAATACACAGCCAGTGCTCGGTTGGCTGAAATTCAGCGGGAATTCCACCTGCCCATAAACTGCCTGATTTGTGATATGCCCACCAGGTGGAACTCGACTTTGGCAATGCTGCAGCGGCTATACATGCAGTAAAGGGCCGTCAACGAGTACCTGTGCGAGTACGACACGAGGACAGGCTCAGGACACCTAGGCTTTTTTTCCCCCAAGCCAATGGCTCATTAATAGAGTTGAGCGAACTTCTAGAAGTCCGGGTTCTGCTGGTTCGGCCGAACTTCGGGACAAAGTCCGGGTTCGGGTCCGGACAGAACCCGAACTTTGTCCCGGACCCCGAACCCCATTGAAATCAATGGAGACCCGGACTTTTAGGTGCAAAAAATGTTGTAAAATAGTCCTGGAAGGTCCTAGAGGTCTGCAAAAGGCAGGAAATGTGGGTAAGGGTGGGACAAGTGACCTACAAAGAAATGGGGACAGCGAAATAACTTTAAATATTAAAAAAAAAATAAAAACATAAAAAATGCAAAAATGGAGATCATCTTCAAAATGGGTCTGAAAAGTATTAATTAACATTAGAGGCCATAGAACTGTTCTAAAATCATCTTCAAACTGTGTCAAAAAAGTATAAATAAGCCGGGAGTACCCATATCACTGTTCTGCAAAATGTGTGTACCACTTTAAATGAAACCGTCAATCATTGCACATCTCTTCTGCACAATTATTTCAAGTCTGTGTGTCACTTTAAATCAAACTGTCAATCATTGCACATCTTTTATTCACACTTATTTTTAAAATGTGTGTATCACTTTAAATGAAACCGTCAATCATTGCACATTTCTTCTGCACAATTATTTCAAGTGTGTGTGTCACTTTAAATCAAACCGTCAATCATTGCACATCTTTTATTCACACTTCTTTTTAAAGTCTGTGTCACTTTAAATGAAACCGTCAATCATTGCACATCTGCTATTCACACACATGTGTTCTGCACCATAACAGATGTTCTTCACACATTACATCTTTTCTTCATACATCTGGAAATAGAATAGAACACTTTACCTAAAACCGGGGAGAAACCATACACATGCACTTGAAACATCTGGATAGTGTGTTTGAAAATACAGCATAGAGAAGAGCATGCATATGGTTTCGCTCTTCACACA
>BLSH010249788.1:364620-384984 GCA_018402905.1 Glandirana rugosa
TAGAATTTTTACGACATTTTTTCGGGTCCTTCCAGGATCTCCAGACGTTTTCCTTCCTTTTACACCCATTCCCACCCTGTTCACGGGATGTTTCTTTACCCCTGTCCCTTTATTGAAATTTATAAAAAATTTTTTATTTTTGTATTTTTTACGTTTTTACCTCTAGTAGAAGTTTTACCCAGACTTTCCATAATTAATTGTAATCTCCGGTATCTTGACAAGATTTTAGTAGAAGTTTGACACAGTTTTTTCATATTTATTCGGGCCTCATGGGTATAGTAACAAGACGTTTTACACACATAGTAAAATTTACTTTGGCCCTTATAAAGAAGTGTAAATAAAAGATGTGCACTGATTCCCGGTTTCATTTAAAGTGACACACAGACTTTAAATAAGTTTGCATAACAGATGTTCACTTATTCCCGGTTTCATTTAAAATGATACACACATTTTGCAGAACAATGATATGGGTACTCCGGGCTTATTTATACTTTTTTGACACAGTTTGAAGATGATTTTAGAACAGTTCTATGGCCTCTAATGTTAATTAATACCTTTCAGACCCATTTTGAAGATGATCTCCATTTTTGCATTTTTTATGTTTTTATTTTTTAAAAAATATTTAAAGTTATTTCCCTGTCCCCATTTCTTTGTAGGGCACTTGTCCCACCCTTACCCACATTTTCCTTCCTTTTGCAGACCTCTAGGACCTTCCTGGGCTTTTTTACAGCATTTTTAAGATTTTTCATTAAAATTACCAGAGCCCCGGACCCGGACCTTTTTTGAAAAGTCCGGGTCCGGGTCCCGGACACCCCAAAGTTCGGTACGGACCCGAACTTTACAGTCCGGGTTCGCTCAACTCTACTCATTAAGGATGCATGCACTGTACTGTCACCATTTGAGGAGGACACAAGGATGGTGAGCCGTGACAGTGCATGCATCAGTGACACAACCCTGTGTTGTTCCTGCTGGAGCAGACTCTGCGTGGCATTATGGACAGGGCACTGCAGCAGGAGGAAGAGGAGGACTTCCTTTCCTCTCAAGGCCCACTTTATACAGACACAATCATTCCTATGTCACAGAACACACAGGAGGAGAGAGGAGAGGAGGATGAGGAGGAGGAATCTGGCAGTTTTGTAGGCTTCAAAGAAGAGGAAGACATGCGTCAATCTGTAAGCGATGGCTTTCCAATCCCAGAACCCTTAGGAGTAGTACGTGGCTGGGAGGAGGAAGTTCCAGATATTGTGATCCCGAGTGACCCAGAGGAGTCTGCTTCTCAAGCCTCATCAAATTTAGGTGCGTGGCCAACCTCATGCTTCAAAGCCTGCGAGAGGACCCAAGAATACGTGGCATAATGGAGAAGTAACATTACTGGTTCGCAACCCACCTTGACCAGCGTTATAAGGGAAAGGTCTCAGAACTCATCCCGTCCACACAGAGAGTGCAGAAGATTAAATCTCTTGAGGACACAATAAAGAGGGTTTTATTGAACGTTTCTCCCGACTCCAGTAGGTTACAGTGTTGTGGAAAACTTAGTTTTGAGGCTTCTGTTGGTCAAGAGAGGAGCATTGGAGAAGACATCCACCTAAGTCAGTGGTTCTCAACTCCGGTCCTCGGGACCCCCTAACAGGCCAGGTTTGCAAGATAACTGAAATACATCACAGGTGATATAATTTGCTGCTCAGTGATTGCAGTATTCTAGTCTGCATCTCCCCAAGGTAATACTTAAAATCTGGCCTGTTGGTGGGTCCTGAGGACCGGAGTTGAGAACCACTGACCTAAGTGATGCATTTCGTAATTTTTTTAGTCTTCGCTGCCCAGGGCTGTCAGCTTCCACATCCCATCGGCAGCATCTGCATCACATGGTTGACAATTACCTCGGGGGCAAAACAGAGATGGAGAACTTTCCAGTTGACGATCCACTGGCTTACTGGGTCATGAGAATAGACCACTGGCCATAACTTGCCCAGTATGCTATTGAGTTGGGCTGCATTCAGTACAGCAGGAGGTTTTGTTACTGATCATAGAATGCATCTATCCACAGACTCCGTGGACCGTTTGACTTTTATCAAAATGAATCAGTCCTGGATTACCAGCTATGAAGCCCCTGATGCTGATGTCACAGATTAAGGGTTTTTGGGATGTGGAATTTCTACAGGACTTCGAGGCTGCCTAGCTTTGAGGGCGTTCAATCATTTAATCTGGAAGAATGTTTTTGGTATAGGTTTCATGGGCACAATTACAACCCAAAGACCGATTTTTCTGCCCCTGTTTGACAGGTGCATATCATTGCAATTGTTTTCAGCAAGGCCAATTCTTGCTTTGATCCAAAGTACCTCTATAGGGTTACGGTGGGAAGGCACCACCGACACCCAAAGCTCAATTTTTCCATACCCGTTACTTCTATCTAAAGTCAAAGTGACACCAGAATTTATCCAAAAAATCTCTAATCGTGTTCCCAGTGCACTACATTGTGGCCTCATCATACACAATGGCTCCCCAGCTGTTGCTGAGCAATATAAAGGCATCTTGAAGGCTTTATAAATGCAATTATTGCTGCAGCAGATTCTAGACATGGTACAGATCTGCCATTTTACAGGTAGACTAAGGGGACCCCCAGGCACTATATTGGAAGGAATTTTTAATTTTATGCTTTCACTTTAAAAATCCAAAAAATCACTGCACATTTAAAAATGAAGTTTTTTACAAACTTTTTTTTCATTGATTCTGTGTCCACCAGGGCAGGACTCGGACCCCTATAACCACTGTATGCCCAATTACTTGCATCTAAGCATCCAAAATGGGCACTTTTGATTTTTGACGTTCGGGTCCCATTGACTTTAATAAGGCTCATTATTCGGGTCCGAACTTTCACGATGTTTGAAAGTTCTGGTGCAAACCAACAAGGGGTCCGTTCTGCCCATGCCTATTAACCAGTTCCCTACAGATTCATTGTGAAATGACGTCGGCAAGAACTGCTCGTCGATCCGGGCCGACGTCATATGACGTCAGCCGCTTCTCGCCGCTACTGCAGGCCCCCGGGGGCCCGCAGAGCGGCGATCACAAATCGCTCGTCTGCCGGGGGATCGTGCCCCCCAGATCAGGGTAAAGAGCCAATAAAATTGGCTCTTTACCACGTGACCGGCTGTGTCCAATCACAGCCGGTCACTAACGGTCCTCTCCTGCACGCCGCTCGTGCGTGCCACCGGGGGCGCGCAGCGCGGCGATCGGAGCTGGGGCTTGTCCCTCGGACAAAGCCCAGCTCCGATCCGTGTAAAGAGCCAAAAGATTTGGCTCTTTACCACGTGACCGGCTGTGTCAATCACAGCCGGTCATGTGATGTAAACAAACCGCGGTAACGAGCTGTTACCGCGGTTCTCCCTGTCACACACCGATCGTGTGTGACAGGGAGATTGCGATAACAGCTTGTTACCGCCTACTGTACACCAAGCACACTGATCACCCCCCCAATAAAGAGGACCTGTCACCACCCCATCAAAGTACCTGTCACAGCCTATCAGAGTACCTGTCACCTGTCCATCAAAGTACCCGAGTACCTGTCACCTGTCCATCAAAGTACCCGAGTACCTGTCACCTGCCCATCAAAGTACCCGAGTACCTGTCAACTGCCCATCAAAGTACCCGAGTACCTGTCACCTGTCCATCAGAGTACCCGAGTACCTGTCACCAGTCCATCAGAGTACCCGAGTACCTGTCACCAGACCATCTGAGTACCTGAGTATCTGTCACCAACCCATCAAAGTACCTGAGTACCTGTCACCTGCCCATCAAAGTACCCGAGTACCTGTCACCTGCCCACCTGAGTACCCAAGTACCTGTCACCTGCCCACCAGAGTACCCGAGTACCTGTCACCAGCCCATCAGAGTACCCAAGTACCTGTCACCTGCCTTTCAGATTACCCGAGTACCTGTCACCAATCCATCTGAGTAACTGAGTACCTATCTGCAGCCCATCAGAGTACCCAAGTACCTGTCACCTGCCTTTCAGATTACCCGAGTACCTGCCACCAACCCATCTGAGTAACCGAGTACCTATCTGCAGCCCATCAGAGTACCCAAGTACCTTTTACCAATCCATCAAAGTACCCAAGTACCTATCTGCAGCCCATCAGAATACCTGAGTAACTATCTGCAGCCCATTAGAGTACTCGAGTACCTATCTGCAGCCAATGCCTTATAGAATATACCTCAGGTGTTTGCTTTCCAAAATGGGGTCATTTTGGGGGTAATTCCACTGTCCTGGTGCCCCAGGGCCTTCCAAAGTGTGATAGGTATGAATTAAATTTTATGTGTAATTTATGCTCCTAGAACGCCTGACGGTGCTCCCTGCATGTTTGGCCACTGTATGTGGCCAGGGTGTGAAAAAGTCTCACACATATCGCCATACTCGGGACGAGTAGCAGAATATATTTTGGGGGGTAATTTTTGCTATGTACATACTATGTGTTAGAAATATCTTATAAATTGACCACTTTGTGTAAAAATAAAAGTGTTTTCATTTTCTTTCCACGTTTTTCCAAGACTTGTGAAAAAAAATTAACCATTCAAAAGACTCATAATGCCTCATAGAATATACGTTGGGGTGTTTGCTTTCCAAAATGGGGTCATTTTGTGGGCAATTCCCTTGTCCTGGTGCTCCAGGGCCTTCAAAAATGTAATGGCTCTTTAGGAAATTAGATGTGAAATTTCTGCTCTTAGAATGCCTGACGGTGCTCCCTGCATGTTGGACTTCTCTATGTGGCCAGGCTGTGTAAAAGTCTCACACATGTGGTATCGCCATACTCGGGATGAGTAGCAGAATATATTTTGGGGTATAATTTTTGCTATGTGCATGCTATGTGTTAGAAATAACTTATAAATTGACCACTTTGTGTAAAAATAAAAGCGTTTTCATTTTCTTTCCACGTTTTTCGAAGACTTGTGGAAAAAAAATGAACCATTCAAAAGACTCATAATGCCTCATAGAGTATACGTTGGGGTGTTTGCTTTCCAAAATTGGGTCATTTTGTGGGTAATTCCATTATCCTGGTGCTCCAGGGCCTTCAAAAGTGTAATAGGTCGTTAGGAAATTAGATGTGAAAATTCTGCTCCTAGAATGCATGATGGTGCTCCCTGCATGTTGGACCTCTCTATGTGGCCAGGCTGTAAAAAAGTCTCACACATGTGGTATCGCCATACTCGGGGACAGTAGCAGAATGTATTTTAGGGTGTAATTGGAAGTATGCATATGCTGCGTGTGAGAAATAACTTGTTGTTTTGACAATTTTGTGCAAAAAAAATAATAATAATTTCTTAATTTACCCAAGAATTATGGGCAAAAAGTACAACTTCAAAAAACTCGCCATGCCTCTTGCTAAATACCTTGGAATGTCTACTTTTCAAAATGGGGTCATTTGGGGGGTATTTGTACTTTCCCGACATTTCAGGGCCTCAAGAAATGAGATAGGCCATCAGTGCATCAGGTGTGATCAATTTTCAATGATTTGCACAATAGTTTGTAGACACTATAACTTTCACACAGACCAAATAATATACACTTATTTGGGTTATTTTTACCAAAGATAGGTAGCAGTATAGGTTTTGGCCCAAATGTATGAACAAAAATTACTTATTTGCACAATTTTATCACAGAAACTAAAAAAAAGTGTTTTTTTTTCAAAATTTTCGCACTTTTTTCAATTATGTCGCAAAAAATAAAAAACCCAGAGGTTCTTAAATACCACTAAAAGAAAACTCTATTTGTGTGAAAAAAATGATAACAATTTTGTTTGGGTACAGTGTAGCATGAGAGAGTAATTGTCATTCAAAGTGTGAGAGCGCTGAAAGCTGAAAATTGGTCTGGGCAGGAAGGGGGTATAAACGTCCGGTATTGAAGTGGTTAAAGACCAAGCCTTTTTCTGACACTTTTTGCTTACAAGTTAATTTTCTACTAGAAAATTACTTAGGACCCCCAAACATTATATATGTATTTTTAGCAGAGACCCTAGAGAATAAAATGGTGGTTGTTGCAATATTTTATGTCACATGGTATTTGTGCAGCGGTCTCCCAAATGCAATAAAAAATAGACTCCAATGAATTAAAAAATAAAACTAAACAGTAAAGTCAGCCCAATTTTTTTGGGCCCAGTTTGGACATTTTCACTTAGGGGTGTACTCACTTTTGTTTTCAGCTGTTTAGACATTAATGGCTGTGTGTTGAGTTATTTTGAGGGGACAGCAAATTTACACTGTTATACAAGCTGTACAGTCACTACTTTACATTGTAACCAAGTGTCATTTCTTCAGTGTTGTCACATGAAAATGTATAATAAAATGTTTATAAAAATGTGAGGGGTGTACTCACTTTTGTGAGATACTGTATATACTGTATATATATATATATATATATATATATATATACTCTGCATTCAGTGTAGACTATATAGACAATGCTGTACATTATACAGTATGGGGCACCACCAACACCCAAGGCCAAATTTTTCTGTACCTGTTTGACTGGGGCATGTAATTACAATTTTAAAAATTATTTTTAAGAGCAGGGCCCATCCATGTGCCCAACAAGAGTAACTGTGAGGGGTTACAGTGTTCTGCCACCGCCAACACCCAAGTCCCAATTTTTCTGCATCTGTTTGACTGGGGCATGTAATTACAATTTTTTAAATAATTTTTAACAGCAGGGCCCATTCCTGTGCCCAACCAGAGTAACTGTGAAGGGTTACAGAGTTTAGGCACCACCAACACCCAAGGCTCAATTTTTCTGCACCTGTTTGACTGGGGCATGTAATTACAATTTTAAAAATATTTTTTAACAGCAGGGCCCATTCATGTGCCCAACAAGAGTAGCAGTGAGGGGTTACAATGTTCATGCACCACCAACATCCAAGGCCCAATTTTTCTGCACCTGTTTGACTGGGGCATGTAATTACAATTTTATATAGTCCATAATACAGTAATACAGTTCAGAATATATAATGCAGTCCATATAGTATATATATTGCAGTTCAGAGTATATAGTGCAGTTCTCATAGTATATATATATATATTGCAGTTCAGAGTATATAGTGCAGTCCGCATAGTATATATATATATATATATGTCAGTTCATAGTATATAGTGCAGTCCGCAAAGTATATATATTGCAGCTCAGAGTACCGTATATACTCGCGTATAAGCCGTCTCAAATATAAGCCGAGGCACCTAATTTTACCACAAAAAAATGGGAAAATTTATTGACCCGAGTATAAGCCTAGGGTGGCAAATGCAGCAGCCAGAACACAGGAATTGTAGCCAGACTACAGAGACAGGGAGCCAGAACACAGGAATTGTAGCCAGAACTCAGGTATTGTAGCCAGGACACAGAGACTGTAGCCAGAACACAGGTATTGTAGCCAGGACACAGGGATTTTATCCAGGACACAGAGACTGTAGCCAGAACACAGGTATTGTAGCCAGGACACAGGGATTTTATACAGGACACAGAGACTGTAGCCAGAACACAGGTATTGTAGCCGGGACACAGGGATTTTATACAGGGCACAGAGACTGTAGCCAGAACACAGGTATTGTAGCCAGGACACAGGGATTTTATACAGGACGCAGAGACTGTAGCCAGAACACAGGTATTGTAGCCAGGACACAGGGATTTTAGCCAGGACACAGACAGTAGCCAGAACACAGGTATTGTAGCCAGGACACAGGGATTTTAGCCAGGGCACAGACTGTAGCCAGAACACAGGTATTGTAGCCAGGACACAGGGATTTTATCCAGGACACAGAGACTGTAGCCAGAACACATAAGGGATGAGTAAGGTAGATTCACATTAAACAGAGCTGTGCTGCTTCTAAGAGCCGTTCTGTGCTTTGTAAGTGTGATTAAACACATTGGAATGCAAAGAATGCTGAGAGAGCTGCAGCTCTTCACGGAGATCGGGACTGAACAGCTAACATCAGCTTGTCCCGCCCACCTCCCCCACCTCACGACATCAAGCTGAGAATCTGACACCTCTCTCGGCATTCTCTGCATTCCAATGTGTTTAATCACACTTACAAAGCACAGAACGGCTCTTAGAAGCAGCACGGCTCTGTTTAATGTGAATCTACTCATCACCCACAGACACTGACTCGAGTATAAGCCGAGGGGGGTCTTTTTCAGCACAAAAAATGTGCTGAAAAACTCGGCTTATACTCGAGCATATACGGTATATAGTGCAGTCCGTAAAGTATATATATATATCAGTTCATAGTGAATATAGTATAGATAATCACACAAGCCAGACATTAATACAGAAAGTACTGTCCCCTCCCTGAAAAGTTTCTAGAGATTGGCACTGTCTAGGCCAACTGTTGGGGGCCACAGTGAGCCTTAGAAGATAAAGATAGGGATTTTATGGGACAAACTCCCATAGTGAGTAATATCAATACAGTCATTAAAATTTTACAATGTTTATTTAATATAGTAAAATATTTCGGTATAACAAACCAGCATAGCATACATTACATATTTGTACATATCATCGCAAGTGCAACATGGGAGACTTTCAACACCAACGTTCGCAGTTCTCCTGCTTCGTCCAGGGTAATCCCAGCTGCTTGACATTCTAATATAAATAACATTCACTATTAACCATATTATATGTGTACATTAACAATATCAGTTAAAAGATATAGATAAGCATGCTCACCACATAAGTAACATATTTTCTCAAAGATGCTTGCCTCAATTCCCTCCCAGTCACCGCCAACAAGCCTCCAGAGCACCAAATGATAGGGATGCCAGAGTCACCTGTCCTGCCTAGGTGGACACTGAACCAGGGCCGTCATGAGGGAGGTAACAAAGAAGTCACCGTGATCAAGTGACCAGAGATGGATCCTTGACAGGCGTCACAACTGTATGTCCCTGTCCGACACAGGGGACGATGGACAGCTACCTAAAGATAAATATATATAATGTAGACCATGGTAGCAGCAGAGCAGTCTAATTCAAATCCAAAACATATGGCTCATATTCATGGGGATACCACAACACAGCATGTATCCTGTGCTGCCTGAAGTACACCCTCCGCAGCATACACATACCGCGGGGCGGACCAGGGACACACCAGCATGCACCAAATGTACCAGCCCATATTGACACCTATCAGGTTCTGTGCCCTCACATCGTGGCCGTGGTCCATCCAAAATGCCATGGACAGGGCGCAGGACACGCCAGCCCAGCCAAGCCATATGCCAAAGTACTAGATGGAGGTACGCCTATTACCCACCTGACACTAGGAGCTGTTACGCCTGTACCTCTGCGCCGATGCCACTGCTCAGAGACCGATGTTGAAACGCCCACACTTCCACATTTAAAACCCGGTCCCACCGGAAGTGATGAGGCCGGAGCAGCTCCCTATCTTTATATCAGTTCATAATATATAGTGCAGTCCGCATAGTATATATATTGCAGCTCAGAGTACATGGTGCAGTCCATATATCCGGTCTGGTATGGATTTTAAGGGGAACCCTGCGACAATTTTTTTGAAAAAATGGCGTGGGGGTCCCCCCAAAATCCACAATGGACCCTTATCTGAGAATGCAGCCTGGCAGGTCAGGATAGGGGGGTAAGCGAGCGCCCCCCTCCTGAACCATACCAGGCCACATGCCCTCAACATGGGGAGGGTGCTTTGGGGTCCCCTCCAAAGCACCTTGTCCCCATGTTGATGGGGACAAGGGCCTCTTCCAAACAACCATGAGCTGTGGTTGTCGGGGTCTGTGGGCGGGGGGCTTATTGGAATCTGGAAGCCCACCCCTCCTTATGTGAATGAGTATCGGGTACACCGTACCCCTACCCATTCCCCAAAAATGCAGTGAAATGTAAAAAAAAACAAGAGGCAGTTTTTGAGAAGTCTTGTATAAAAAAAATAGCTCCATCTTCTCCCCAAGCTGTCTTCTCCTGGCGCCGTCTTCTCCCCGAGCCATCTTCTCCCATGCCGATGTCTTTTCCCCTGCCGCTGTCTTCTTCCTTGCCGCCACTGTCTTCTTCCTCACCACCGCTGTCTTCTTCCTCACCGCCTTACCTGCTGAAAACAAAAAAGATTCTCTTCTCCTGATGCTGTCTTCCTCCGTTGTGATGTCCCCCGCTGTCTAATAGCCTTGTGACATCAAGGTGGTGGGCTCTCCTGGTGAAATCATCGAGGAAGAAGACAGCAGCACAGGAGAAGACGGCTCAGGGAGAAGACGGCACCGGGAGAAGACGGCACCGGGAGAGACGGCACCAGGACAAGACGGCTCGGGAGAAGACAGAGCTATTTTTTTTAATAAAGGACTTGTCAAAATTTGGCTCTTGATTTTTACATTTCACAGCTTTTTTGGTGAATGGGTAGGGGTACGATGTACCCGATACTCATTTACATTGGGGGGTGCAGGATCTGGGGCCTTGTTAAAGGGGCTTCCAGATTCCAATAAGCCCCCTGCCCCCAGACATCAACAACCACAGCCCAGGGTTGTCGGGAAGAGGTCCTTGTCCCCACAAGGTTCTTCAGGGTGGGGGCACAGAGCACCCCTGCCCCAAAGCACACACCCCCCCATGTTGAGGGCATGTGGCCTGGTATGGTTATGCTTGTTCGACCCCCCTATCCTGCCCACCAGGCTGCATGCTTGGATAAGGGTCTGGCATGGATTTTGGGGGGGACCCAATTTTTTTTAAAAATTTTTTAAATTTTGGTGTGGATTTCCTCTTAAAATCCATACCAGACCCGAAATGTCATTTTGCTGCGGCACTTTATAAACATCACACAGATGCACCACTTTACAGGCAGACTAAGGGAACCCCTGGGCATGATATTTAAAGGAATATTTCATTTTTATTTTTTCACTTTAATCATTATTAAAATCACTGCTCCTGAAAAAACTATCATTTTAAAAACTGTTTTGCATTGATACATGTCCCCTAGGGCAGTACCCAGGTCCCCATACACTTTTTATGGCAATAACTTGCATATAAGTCTTTAAAATTAGCACTTTTGATTTTTCATGTTTGTGTCCCATTGACTTTAATAGGGTTTGCATGTTCAAACAAATTTTTTGCCTGTTAGCGGTGTTTCGGATGCGAACCGAACTGGGGGGAGGGGGGTGTTCATCCCATCCCTAGTGGTTATAGATGTATTTGATTGGTCATAGTTTACTATTTAACTGCTTGGTAACAATTGCATACTATTTTTCAGCTTTTTAATAGGTCTCTGTGGCCTGGAAATACTTTTGATGTTATGCCTCTCAATAAACCTAGGTTTTTCTTGAATCTTATATTGGTTTGATGGCTTTGTTTTATTCAGATTCTACTAACTGTCACTTCCCTGCAAAGCTTCCAACTTATATTGACAGTCAGAGCTACTTGCAAATATTTCTGTGTAATAAAAATACTATTATTGTGTGGCTGGAGAGAATCTCCCCTGAGATATTATGGCTGCATGATAACCCTAAAACAAAAACTTAACCTACCCCCTTAACTTTTGACCTTAGGACCTAAAATTAATTTTTTGTTTACCAACATTTTTATTGAGTGAAATGAAAACAAGGGGAAAAAAAACCACATACAGATATTGCATAGGCCATGTAACAGTCTCATAGACATATTTCTTAAGTGTCAAAAACACATACAGTGCAACAGACTGTAATCCATATAATATTAGAACATGAATAAAAACATTTAAATACCCAAAATTAAAACTGAAAATGGAAAAATGAAAACAAGGATATCCAGTACTGCTATGTAATAATGCACACCTGTTGCAGTCCATGTGTTTCAAACCCAACAAATCTGTAAGCTGGCCAAGACACCCATTTCTTATTGAATACGGGCATGGTAGTCATAATAGTATGGTGCACCCTCTCCATAAGCTGGATAGCTTCCATAAGTCTCAGAACTTGTTCCCAAAGAACCTTAGGGGTGCACCAGTATACTGTAATTGCCCAGAGAACAGCACTAAATAAAGTGTGGCCCGATTTTTGATTGGGATGGGGGACCTCTGGTAATTCAGCGAAAAATAGCACATCTGATATGTCAGGTTCAGTGGCACCCCTGTTATTAGTGCAGTTTTAGCAGACACCCTCTGCCATACTGACTTAATCACCTTACAGCTCCAGAAAGTGTGTAGGAGTGTGCTCCTAACTGAACAACCTCTGAAACATGCTTCTGGGACCAAGGGGTAAAACCTATGTAGTTTAGATGGCACATAGTACCACCTACTATGCAGCTTAATAAATATTTCTTTAATTGACATATACTTTGTGCATTTATGCATATTAACGAGCATAGCCCACCAATGCTCAGGAGAAATCTCCTGGCCCGTCTCCACCTCCCAGCTGAGCATTGCTGAGGATTTAGCTGGAAGATCCCTCTCATTAAGGTATTTGTATATAACACCAACAGAGATTGTACCCTTATCTCTGGAGGAAACACACACATACTCTCAAAAATAGAACCCTTGCCCATCGTCTCCATAGAGAAGTGGGTAAAGAAAAAGTGTCTAACCTGTAAATATTTATAGAACTCAGCTGGAGGGAGCAGAAAGATCAAAATGAAAGCTCCTTTTTCAAAGAGTCCACAGTTATGTCACTCTCAACCCACCTAGAGAAATCTTGGAGGGGGGAACAAAAAGCTGGGGGAACTTAGGGTCCCCCAAAAAGGAAGCTAGTCCTAGTAATAGTGAGAATTTTGCTTTGTACAATGACCATAGATAGAGGGACTGACCCACCACTGCGTTATTATCCTTGTAAAACAGCATAAAAGTAAAATCAAACAGTAACACACTTAATGTCAAATGGAGTCGGGGGGGGGGGGGGTAGACCACCCTGCAACTAGAAGAGATAACTTACAAAAAGGACTAGTAAGTCCAAAACTCTTACTTATGGTCTAGGTTTTGTAACTGAACCTAATGGTACAGTCTAGAGAGCCTTTTGTGACTAGTCTCATCTGACATAGGGATCCGGGCAATGGATCTGAAACCAGTAGAATAAGGCCTAGTCCCTAGGCTTCTGTGTATAAGGAGTAGGGGGTCAGCCAGGTGGGCACAGCAAGACTTTGTTGCAGCAAAGTTAGATTGGACATAGTAAACTCTTTAGTGACATGCCAATGGGCAGAATACTCAGCAAAGGGGGTGGACCCAGGAGTGGGTCAGAGCAAGAAGCTTCTGAGTGAGGTAGATAGGTCTCTTAGTTATTGTCGTTGTCATCTGCGGTCTCTTTGTGGAGAAGGAGTAGCCCAGATAGCTGACGGACGTGGGGTGGAAGGCATCCTGGGCAAGTTATCTGCGGCCAAAAGGCCCAGCTTGACAAGTAGATCTTTTCCTTCAGGCAAACTGGTGACTGTGTATGTGGTTCCATTATGAGGTACTTGTAATTTAAATGGGAATGCCCATCTGTAACATGTTCTTGCAGACTGAAGCACTGTGGTCACCTCTTTCATCATGCGACGTTTGTCAAGTCTGGCAGGGGATAGGTCAGGGTACAGCTGAATCCTGGTTCAATCCAGTTGGAAATTGGAGTGCTGTGAGAAGCCCTTTGATTCTCCTCTTTAATAAGATAGTCTTTGAGACATAGTACAATGTCCCTGGGAGGTTTACCATCCAGAGGCTTAGGCCACAATGCCCTATGAATCCTGTCACAGGCAAAAGCAGCGGCGGGGTCTCAGGTAGTAAAGACTGAAACAGCCGTTGAACTGCAGAGAGAAAGTCTGTGACTGTCTCTGGAACCCCTCTCACTGTTATCCAGGTCCTCTAGGTGGGCTTGGAGCTGGGCCACTGTATCAGAGTGTCTCATAATCCTTGCAGAGGTCAGTGCAGAGGTCAGTGTATGCCAAATGCAACTCATCATGTTTGGTCTCTAGGAGGTCTGTTCTGCCTCCCAGCTCTGCCAACTCCTGAGTCAGGGTGTTAGTGGACTTGTGCAATTCAGTCTGAAACTTTTCCACAAGTTTCACATACATGGCTGACAGGCTTTCATCTAAGTCCGCCTTAGTAAGCTAGACCGGGTACTCCCCGTCTCCTCATGAGTGAGCTGGAGAGGCTGCCGGGCTCTGTGCAGAGGCCCAAGCATGCGGCAGCTGGGCACCGTCTTGAGACATCCTGCTCTGTTCCCAAATTCGAAGGAGGTAGGTCGTAAGGGATCGCTGAGCTGTATTCTTACGGTGGGACTTGGGTGACGGCATGCACCAGGCATTCCCCCAGGGGTGCAGGTGTTAGCAGATGAGAATTAAGGGCTATATGGCCCTGCAGAAGCTACAAAATTCACTGCCGCCCTCGGAGCTCCAGTTACCAGCGTCCATCCAGCTTTGAGCCGCACATTCGCCCCCACCTAAAATGAATTTATCTTTGTGGCTAATAAAGCATTTATGTCAAATGCTACCATTCCCTCAATGAATACTTAATATCAGGAATCTGATATTAAAGGTAACTGTTCAGTCTATTGTACCTGGTTCAGTCCAAAGATTTGTGAAAAAAATGTCAGAAAGCATTTGGATGGGAGAGCTCTCACGCATCCCACGCACTTGAATGTACTTTGCAGACAAGCTACTTTTTCTTTCATGGTAAACTTCTTGATCTTTCTGAATAATGTGTATGTGTGAAAGACATTTGAAATCCTCAGTGAGTGCTTGTGAGGCCATTATATTTTATATGGAGATAAGAGTAAGGCTTAGATTAATCTGTCCTTAGGCAAATTTTATTCTAGAATATTGACAAGAAATTCTTTGTTCTTCTCTATTGTGTTTTAAAAGTTTTTGAAATGAACTCTTCAACTGTAACCTATTACCACTATTTGACACAAGGGAAAATATTGGTAAATTATACAGTGATAAACAATACCTTGACAATACATCTCTATTTGAATTTGCTTGTTGCGTGCTAAACAGAGCTATTTCACATTGACATTTTGATATTCCTCCCATTAATATCTTCTCCTGCCCCATCCTTTAATCTACCAATGCTGTTGCCTGGAGAAATTAAAATATGTCCTGTGATTGAGAATTCTATCTGTTTTATATCCTCAAAGTGGAATTAATTTTAAAAAATGGCATTGTTTTATTAATCTAGTGCACAAGAAGGTATACAGTGTACACTATTTTATGTTACATATATTTACTGATATGTAGCAATTTAGAACTTTGGACTAAGCTCATCCTTTTGCAAAGCTCTGTAAACAGTATACAGCATTTGTATCAGGATTTGCAAGCATTCAGCAAGGGGAAGCAGATCAATGGGCTGCACCTAAAAGAATCAGCACTATACAGATAAGTGAAAATATATATTTTTATTATAAAAATGACACACTTGCAAAACACCCAACACCAGTAACATAAACAAGCAAGTGAAAGAAGGTGAAAACACGGCAAACCAAAAACAAACACCTAACTATCTAACTAACGAAATACAAATGCAAAAACACACATAGGTAAAACAGGCAGATATCAAATGAGAACAGGGAGGAAAATACCGAGGGCTGAATGGTGAAGGAGAGAGCGGGAAGCAGGTTCCAGGGGGACAGAACTCCAGGTGGGAACACAGATCAGGTCAGGTCTGGAACATGGATCAGGACAGGTCCGGAACATAGATCAGTACAGGTCAGGCTCGGGCAGGGTATGGCTTGCAGAGAAAATGCTGAAGCACTGAGACTGGGTGTAAGGTGGGCTTATATAGTCCCAGCAGCCACCATCAGGTGTAGCTTAATGACCTGTGTACTCCATATGCTGGGAGACACCCACTGGTGGCCACCAGAACTACACCCTTTGATACTCCATACAACAGTGCCACCAGCAGGTGACCCGAGCAAGTACACAGGTCCTGACAGTTCCCCCCCTTAAGGAGAGGGCTTTGGACGCTCCATTCTGATATTAACCTGACAGTCCATGCGGGAAAAGTCCAACAAAGTCTCCACTCCATTTCTGCAGGCTTCCTTGTATTGTTCAGGTCAGAGTCTTCCAACCTGCTGGGGGGTGTGCCCCCTAAATTAGGTAATAGATCATGCGCCCCGCCGCCAGGGTCCAGAAGTTTGGATCTGGTATCACAAGCTGGCTGGACAGCACAGAGGCAGACAACACAGGGGCATCAGGGGTAGTCTGGGTATCAAGCAGGGGGAAATCAGTGGTCATTTTGGCATCAGGCAGGAAAGCAACAAAAGGCACTGGATAAGTGGGCACCGGGTCATCAAGCTCTGGATCAGCGGGTGCAGAATCATCAGGCAAGTGATCAGTGGGCACATAATCATTAGGCTGAGCGGTAGGCACCGGGTCATCAGGCAGTGGAGCCGTGGACACTGGGTCATCCGGTACTGGATCAGCGGGCACCAAGTCATCAGGCACAGGATCAGCAGGCACTGGATCAATGGGCACCGGGTCATCAGGTACTGGATCAATGGGCACCGAGTCATCAGGCACTGGATCAACCGGCACCGGGTCATCAGGTACTGGATCAATGGGCACCAGGTCATCAGGTACTGGATCAACAGGCACTGGGTCATCAGGTACTGGATGAACAGGCACCGGGTCATCAGGCACTGGATCAGCGGGCACAGGATCATCAGACACTGGATCGTTAGGCTGGGTAGTAGGCACCGGGTCATCAGGCGTTGGAGCAGTAGACACTGGATCATCAGGCACTGGATCAGCGGGCACTGGGTCATCAGGAACTGGGTCATAAAGAGTAGAATCAGTAGGCACTTGATCAGTGGGCACCGGGTTATCAGCCACTGGATAAACGGGCACCGGGTCATCAGGCACTGGATCAACGGACACCAGGTCATCAGGCACTGGATCAACGGGCACCGGGTCATCGGGCACTGGATCAATGGGCACCGGTTCATCAGGTACAGGATCAATGGGCACCGGGTCATCGGGCGCTGGATCAGTGAGCACCGGGTTGTCAGGCACTGGATCAGCGGGCACTGGGTCATCAGGCACTGGATCAGTGGGCACTTGATCAGCGGGCACCGGATCATCAGACTGGACAGTGGGCACAGAATCATCAGACTGGACGGCGGGCACCGGATCATCAGACTGGACAGTGGACACCGGATCATCAGACTCGACAGCGGGCACTGGATCATCAGACTGGACAGTGGGCACAGGATCATCAGACTGGACAGTGGGCACCGGATCATCAGACTGGACAGCGGGCTCCAGATCATCAGACTGGACAGCGGGCACCGGATCATCAGACTGGACAGTGGGCCCTGGATCATCAGACTGGACTGCGGGCACCAGATCACCAGACTGGACAGCGGGCACCAGATCATCGGACTGGACAGCGGGCACAGGATCATCAGACTGGGCAGCGGCACTGGATCATCGGACTGGACAGCAGGCACCAGATCATCAGACTGGACAGCGGGCACTGAATCATCAGATTGGACAGCGGGCACAGGATCATCAGACTGGACAGCAGGCACAGGGTCATCAGACTGGACAGCGGGCACAGGGTCATCAGACTGGACAGCGGGCACAGGATCATCAGACTGGACAGTGGGCACTGGATCATCAGACTGGACAGCGGCCTCCGGATCATCAGACTGGACAGCGGGCACCGGATCATCAGACTGGACAGTGGGCACTGGATCATCAGACTGGACAGCGGGCTCAGGATCATCAGACTGGACAGCGGACACAGGGTCATCAGACTGGACAGCGGGCACCGGATCATCAGACTGGACAGCAGGCACCGGATCATCAGACTGGACAGCGGGCACCAGATCACCAGACTGGACAGCGAGCACCAGATCATCAGACTGGACAGTGGGCACCAGATCTTCAGACTGGACAGCGGGCACAGGATCATCAGACTGGACAGCGGGCACTGGATCATCAGACTGGACAGCAGGCACTGGATCATCAGACTGGACAGCAGACACCGAATCATCAGACTGGACAGCGGGCACTGGATCATCAGACTGGACAGTGGGCACTGGATCATCAGACTGGACAGCAGGCACATGATCATCAGACTGGACAGTGGGCACTGGATCATCAGACTGGACAGCAGGCACATGATCATCAGACTGGACAGCGGGCACTGGATCATCAGACTGGACAGCGGCCTCCGGATCATCAGACTGGACAGCGGGCACCGAATCATCAGACTGGACAGCGGGCACCGGATCATCAGACTGGACAGTGGGCACCGGATCATCAGACTGGACCGCGGGCACAGGATCATGAGACTGGATAGCGGGCACAGGGTCATCAGACTGGACAGCGGACACAGGGTCATCAGACTGGACAGCGGGCACAGGATCATCAGACTGGACAGCGGGCACCGGATCATCAAACTGGACAGCGGCCTCCGAATCATCAGACTGGACAGCGGGCACCAGATCATCGGACTGGACAGCGGGCACTGGATCATCAGACTGGACAGCGGGCACTGGGTCATCAGACTGGACAGTGGGCACCGGATCATCAGACTGGACGGCGGGCACCGGGTCATCAGACTGCACAGAGGGCACCAGATCGATCATCAGACTGGACAGCGGGCACTGAAACTGCAGGCTGGGCAGCGAGCACTTGAATAGCAGGCTGGGCAGCAGGCATGGCAGTGGGCACTGGAACAGCAGGCTGGGCTTCTGGAACAGGATCAAACAGGGCATCAGGAACGAGAATAATGAAGTCAAATTGATTAGCCGGCAAAGAGTCCATAGTGCCAAACTGGGTGGTGGACAGAGGACTGGTAGAGTCAGATGGGATAGCGACAGGCAGAACAGCAGCAGAAGGTTTCATTTTCATTGGCAATCCAATGTAGCAGGAATGGTAGCGGGCCTGGCTGGAGCAATTGGAACCATGGTGGGTTGGACTGCAGTGGCTGGCTTAGAGGCAGACTGGAACGGATTGGTTGATGCAGTAGTGGACTGGGACACATCGGCTGATGTGGCTGCAGGATTGGATAGTGGCAGGATAGTGTGGGTTGGGAAAAATTTCTGTTTCTTTTTTGGTTTTGTTATTGAAATTCTGTATGTGGATGCAGGGCTGTGTGTAGGGTGTGCGGCTGATGGCAGAGAAGAATGGGAGGAAGGTAAAAAAGAGGGAGCAGTTGCTGAGTGGGATTTCTGTTGGATAGTTGCAGGCAGCGGAGAGGAGGTTGATGGGTAAAAGGCAGGGATGGTGCAGCAGGTGGAAACAGGGTACTGGTATTTAGTTGGGAGCAGGGTATATTGGGCTGCAACTGTGGTTGCTGTGGATTATGGAGGAAAAGACATTTGAGTGGGCAGGGGTCTAGCCACAGGAATGGGTGGCTGCAGGCTGACAGAGGCTGAGTGCAATATATTTGACCATGCCTGTAATAATGGTTGCACAAAATCCACCTTACATGCTGCCTGTCTGACCAAAGATTGTACTGAGTTAATACATTTTACTAACATCTGTGGAGAGCAAGCTGAGTAATGTTCCAAAAAAAAGGCTGTCATCTTCCCACAACAAAACCAAGGACTCCTGATTTGCACTGAAAGGCAGGGTATAATCATCTCTACAACTAGGGACACCAGACAAAGCCAACTCTGCACACATTTGAATGAGTGGCTGAATGTCTTCAAATAAAAATCTGCCTTGGTCAACAAAAGTGTGTGCCATATGGATGCATTCCAACAATTGCTCCCTGGCCTGCCCTTTCAAAATTTGGTGGCAGTAATCCCTGTCTTCTGATACCAGAAGTGATAGATACAGAATCTCCTCAAAGTTCATCTTGCAGTAATTAGCAAGTGCTTAGCCCTGGTTCCCAGGTGCAGCTAATCTGATTGTATGGCTTCAGGGTTATGTTAGGATTTGCAAGCATTCAGCAAGGGGAAGTAGATCAATGGGCTGCACCTAAAAGAATCAGGACTATACAGATAAGTGAAAATATATATTTTATTATAAAAATGACACACTTGCAAAACACCCAACACCAGTAACATAAACAAGCAAGTGAAAGAAGGTGGGACAGGGAAATAACTTTAAATATTTTTAAAAAAATAAAAACATAAAAAATGCAAAAATGGAGATGAATGTGGATCATCTTCAAACTGTGTCTGAAAAGTATTAATTAACGGTAGAAGCCATATAACTGTTCTAAAATCATCTTCAAACTAGGGCAAGTGCCCTACAAATAAATGGGGATAGGGAAAATAAATTAAAATCATATAAAAAAATGGGAAGGGGGGTGGATGTGGAGTAGGAGCCTAGAGGTTGACTAGGCCGTGACCGTGGCAGTGTAGGTGGAAGTGGCGGTGGTAGAGGAGTAGGAGGAGGTAGCCAACATGGTTTTTTTTTTTTTTTGTATTGAGGCCTATTCAAAAAAACATGGTAGTGTTTTATGTGGGTTTATTGCAGCTGCTGTTGTGACCTATGTA
>BLSH010249788.1:385896-414669 GCA_018402905.1 Glandirana rugosa
TAACCAAGGTACAACCATACTGTTTGACATGTGAACATGACGAGAAAGGATATGAAGTGTGAAAATGTAATACTAAAGTCTTGAACACATCAACGAGCCCAGTGGACGACCACCCTGACAACATACCTCATAGTTTCCCACATCAAGACCACCGGTGGTCACACACAGAGGATCGTCTACCTCATGTGTCCAGTAATTCGATGTGGACTACCCCGACGACCCTGATTTATTCGGGTGGAATGTCGGTCAGGGTCACGAAGTCGAAAAAGAGACGTTCAGTATGGGACGGGCTCGGACTGGACATGACTAGATACAAGGTCTGATCACAACTCGCTTGGGCCTGACATTGCAAGCCCAGGTATGGCTTGAAAGCCTAAGGGCAAACCAGTGAAACGCTTGTTGATTGGCTGCCCTGCAGCTTCTCAACACGTGGAGTAAAATAGCAGAACCCCGGACCGAACTCGAACGATTTTTGAAATGTCCGTGCCACGGACACCCGAAAGTTCGGTATGGACCCGAACGTTACAGTCCGGGTTCGCTCAACACTAGTCTGGAACATAGATCAGTACAGGTCAGGCTCGGGCAGGGTATGACTTGCAGAGAAAAAGCTGAAGCACTGGGACTGGCTGTAAGGTGGGCTTATTTAGTCCCAGCAGCCCCATCAGGTGTAGCTTAATGACCTGTGTACTCCATCTGCTAGGAGACACACACTGGTGGCCACCAGAACTACACCCTTTGATACTCCATACAACAGTCCCACCAGCAGGTGACCCGAGCAACTACACAAGTTCTGAAATCATAATGTAAAAGTGTGAAGTATAGGAAAGAGCAGTACAAGTGTACAGTTTGTCATACCAACATGGAACCAATTTCTTTGCCAAGCTGTAGTAGTATCAGTAGCTTGCACCAAAGTGCAGCACAAATCATAAATCATGTGCAATATAGGTCAATATGACATGATTTTACTCATAACAACATAAAAACAGGTACATTTATTAAGAGAAAGACAATCAGGAGAAAGAGAGGGAGAAGAAAGAAGTTTTAGGGAGTAAGAAGGGGAGAGAAAAGTCGAGAGAACCAAGACAACTAGCAAACAGAGGGATCTGTAAGTCCCTAAAGGGGAAGGAAGGGAGAAGAGGGAAAGGTAAGGTATAGATGAAAGCGTGTCGGGCAGTCGGGGGGGGGGGGCGCCAATCCGCCTAATAAAAAAGAATAAGTGTAAAGAAGCCGACCTACTGGATCTGCAACTTAGTCTACCCAGGACTTTGGAGAGTACCCACTAGTGAGACACATCCCCAGATTCTACTTAAATGAGAAAAGTCTTCTGAAAGGTGGGCATGCTCGAATAATGTGACCAAACACCCCATCTTGCTCGGTGTTTCTCTCTATTCTCGGTTTCAGAAGCTTGCATTTCTTCCATTAACATTATGTCATTAATCGTGCTAACCCACTGATGGATTGGAGGAGTGAGTTCTGTCTTCCAATGTCTAGAAATTACTTGGCGGGCTGCTGACAAGCAGAATCTAAGAAGGTTTTATTTTTGTGTTTTAACAGTGCCGGGTAAAATTGATAAAAGAGCTATCTTTGGGGATGGGGAGAGTTGTTGATCGTAAATTTTGTTGTAAATGTCAAAGATTCATCCCCAAAATGGACGTATACGAGGACACTCCCACCAAATGTGATATAGTGTTCCCTGTCCTCCGCGACAGCGCCAGCACTCCTCCGTGGAGCTCAGAAAGATCTTATATAAAGATACAGGGTCTCTGTACCATCTAGAGAGTAATTTAAAATTTTTCTCCTGGGTGTATGCAGAGATCGAGGATTTATGAGTAAAAAGAAATTATTTCTCCCATTCTTTGGGGGAAATCTCCGTCCCTAGGTCCTCGCACCACCTATGGGTAAAGGCCGGAAGAGCATTACATGAGTTAGAGAAAAATTCCTCGTAAATCATCGACAGAGTGTGGCGGGGAGGTGCTGATAGGGTGCATAGGTCCTCAAAGTAAGTAAGAGTTCTATGTGAGGCATTTGTTTTGTGTATCTGTGAGCAATATTTATTTAATCTAATGGAGGTCAACCAATCTATCGCAGGCGGGTGTGACGAAGAAGAGGGTCTAAAGAGCCCGGTATTAGGGTGAATGAAGTCCCTGGCTACTGGCCATTGTGTTCTGTTATATGATCCTAGAGATGTGCTCATGTCTCCAACGGGTAGAGACGGGTTGTCAAATAAGGGGGTTAATGGACACGGGTCTGTGGTGAGCGATCTAGAGATACGGTACTTATACCATATGGATAAGGCTGCCCTGGTCAAGGGAGACATGGTGGGAATCGATTTATAGAGTCCGCCATAGCCCCACAATAGAGTTGTGAGATCTAGAGGTGATAAATCTTGTTCAATAGTTGGGGCTGCTTTAGTGGCAGGCCGAGGGAACCACTCTAGCAGTCTGGAAATTATGGCCGAGGCGTGATAGATTTCGAAGTCGGGGAGCCCCGCTCCCCCAGTAAGTTTCGGGAAGCATAGAAGTTTGTGTTTAAGTCTGGGAGGTTTACTTTGCCAGATATATTTAATCGCCATTGAGCGTATGGCCTTGAAAAATGTGTTTGGTAACTGAATCGGGATCGTCTGAAATAAGTACAAAAATTTAGGGAGGACGTCCATTTTCAAAACACTCATACGGCCAAACCAGGATGCCGGTATATTATGCCAGGATTCCAACTGGCGCTTGATTTTAGTCAGGAGGGGGGCGTAGTTTAGGGAGTAAAGGTCTGAGAGGGAACTCGGAATTTCTGCGCCTAAATATTTCAGCTACCGAGATTGCCATTTAAAGGGAAAATTGGACTGAGTACAAGCCAGTATGGAGGGGGGTAGGTTGATATTGAGGGCTTCTGTTTTATTCAAATTCAGTTTAAAATTGCTGTAAACACTGAAACGTTGTAACTCCTTAAGGAACGAAGGGATATTGATGTGTGGTTGGCTGATGTAAAGGAGAAGATCGTCTGCATAAAGTGATAATTTGAAGTGGGAGGAGGTCGTTTGGATCCCTATAATATAGTGATAATTTCGTATCGCTTGGGCCAAGTGCTCAATGACCAGTGCAAATAGGAGTGGTGATAGGGGGCACCCCTGTCTGGTCCCATTTCTGATTTGGAAAGGGGACGAGCTATTGCCATTGGCGAGTACCTGAGCAGACGGGGCGCCATAAAGAGACATTATTTTATGGAGCATATTATTGCCTAAGCCGATCTGTTGAAGTGAAAGCCGAAGAAAGGACCACTCAACTCTATCAAAAGCCTTCTCGGCCTCACATGCGAGAAGGCAGGTGGGGATTCCATGAGTCTTAACATAGGAAATAAGGTGAAGGGTCTTATTCATGTTATCTCGTGCTTCGCGGCCAGGTACAAACCCCACCTGGTCTCTGTGTATTAAATCCGGTAGGAGGGGAGCTAAACGTTCTTCCAAGACCTTGGAGAATAACTTCAGGTCTGCATTCAATAGTGATATGGGCCTATAACTACCGCACTGGGTGGTGTCTTTCCCAGGTTTAGGGATCACTGTAATCTGAGCTTGAAGCATAGAGGGAGGGAGAGGGTGAGTGTCATCTATTGTGTTGAACGCGTGAGCTAATATCAGGGCGAGTTGGGCTGAGAATATTTTGTAAAAGCGGGGAGTGAAGCCGTCTGGCCCAGGGCTCTTGCCCACTTTCAGGGTTTTGATTACCGATAGAAATTCTGATGTGGTGATCGGGGAATACAGTGTGTGGGTCTCCTGTTCTGAAATCGTGGGGAGGGCCGTTTCATGGATATAGGATTGTAAATCTTCCAGGTAACTAGGTTTGGGGTTACGGGATTGTGGGGGTGCTAAGTTGTATAAAGCCGCGTAGTATTTACTGAATTCCTCCAGGATCTCAGAATTTTTAAATTTCTTAATTTGGGAAGCAGATAGTATATGAGAAATCCTACAATTGTCGAGTCTAGGGTGGATTGTACGGGCTAGGTGTTTACCGCACCTGTTGGCTTGAGTGTAGTGTATGTGTTTCATTCTGTCTCTAGCTACCAGGTAACGCTCTGAGAAAATTTGTAAAAGATCTCTACAGGCTTTAGAGAGCTGGATCAGAACTTGATCATCTATTTTCCATTTGTGGGATGCCTCAAGAGAAGAGATGAGTGATAAAAGTCTAGAGATCTCATGATTCCGTTGTCTCTACAGAGACGCCCCAAAACTGATCAGTGTGCCCCTGATGACACACTTCAGAGCCTCCCATTTTGTGATGGGAGGTGTGTCGTCGTTCGCGTGATCTGTGAGAAAGTCCCTGATAGCTTGTGAGACAGCCTGAATGCACGGTTCATGTGTTAAGAGGTTGTCGTTTAGGCGCCAAGTCCGACCTCCCCGGGGGCCTGGTAGGCGCCCCAATGAGAGGTGGACCGGAGTATGGTCAGACCAGAGTCTCATTCCTATAGATGAACCTGGGTCGAGATCCAGCAAAGGTTGGGACACCAACATGTAATCAATTCTGCTATAGGAGTGGTGTGTTGAAGAAAAATAAGTGTAATCCCTGCCCGAGGGGTGTTGTATGCGCCACACATCTGTCAATGATAAGGAAGAGAAAAGAGTTCTGACCTTTTCCAGGGAGGCAGGGGACACAGAGGACTTGCCGGAGGATGAGTCCAGACACGGTATTAGTGGTAAATTCAGGTCACCACCCAGGATAAGATTTGGAGTGCCGAATGCTGAAATCTGCGCTGACCCAGAGGAGAGGAATCAGAGCTGATCCTGGTTGGGGGAATAAACATTGATAACGGTTAAAATCAGGTGCATATATCTGAGTTTCAGGAAGATGTAGCGACCTAGCAGGTCAATTAAGGTGTCTAGTACTTCAGGGCGGAAGGAAGCATGAAAAGCAATAGAAACCCCCTTTGAGCGGGCTGTTGGGTTAGTGCTATGAAACCATGTGGGGTACTATTTATTCTTAAGGATGGGAATCGTATCCCTTCTAAAATGTGTTTCCTGGAGCATTAAAATTTTGGTTCAAGATTGATGGATATGATATAGGATTTGTCTACGTTTTTCTGGGGTGTTGAAGCCTCTACAGTTATACGAGGCTACCTGTAAATTTACGGGGGGAGCCATCGTGCTAACTTTGGACTGTAATTTTCAGCAGAGTGGCGCCACTCCTCCATCCCGACTGTGGAGTAGAGAAAGATAAAAATAAGAAAGAGATGTAAGGAGGAAGAGGAAGGAAAAGAATATACATAGATAAACAAATCTCTATGTAGTAGTAGATATCTTTTAGCTTTAAGCTGCAACAGAGCTATATGGAACTCTGAAAACCCTAAGGAGGGGTACATGATCATTTGTTCGGTCGGGGCGAGTTACCCGCCCCGACCGAACAAATGAGAAATTCAAATGCAAGTATCTTGAAAAATAATAAACTCAAGTTGACTGCAACAATATATCAAATTGAGGTCTCTCTGCCGAGTCCCAACACGAAGGAAGATGTAGGGGCACGACAGAGAGAGGACACCCCAAAACCCACCACATCAGAGCAAAAACTTCAGTGGGGATGACATTACTCTAATGTTGAGCTCAAGCATTAGGTCTATCAGATCAACAGATTAAACATTTCTGAACATGAAATTGCCTGTGGAAAAAATGGTTAGGAACAAGGCAGCAAAGAACAACCAGAACCATTAACAGTCAGAACTATCAGGCCTTAATAAAGGCCATAAGACCGGATTTCAACTATCCAGTACGGGTTGCCGGACAGTTAAGTGAGAGGGGCCCTTTCAAAGAGAGCACCACGAGGGAGCATCATGATCAAAAAGGAAGGGAGAGTCCGGTCATCCCGCAGGGGATTTGGGTACAGTGGAGGAGGTACGTCTTTTCTTTTTAGCGTTTTGTTGCCATCCTGTGTTGATGGGAAGTGCCGGAGTGGTGGCCTTCAATGGCCAATCTGGAATGGTGATTTGTGGAAGTTCGAACGTCCCCAAGAAGTTAGGTAGATCACCCAGAGTGCGCAATGTTGCCGACTTGCCATCTAAGGAAGCCGAAAGGTAGAAGGGGAAGCCCCATCAGTATTTAATGCATTTAGCTTGGAGGGCATCTGTCAGAGGTCTAAGAGCTTTCTGCATTGCAAGTGTCAGTTTAGAGAGGTCTGCAAGCAGCATGATGGGTGTTTCATTGAACATAATGATATCTTGCGTACGCGCTGCCTGCATGATCTCAGCTTTGACTTTAAAGTAATGAATCCTGCAAATAACATCTCGAGGGTATGCAGTGTTTGGGTTGCGTGGGCTGAGGGCCCTGTGAATTAGATCAATTTCTAGTGTCGAGTCCAAGGGCTTCTGTAGGACTTGATTAAAGATAGTGGGTGCAGCACTTTCTAGGTCTTTAGATTCAATGGATTCCGGCAGTCCTCTTATACGAATATTGTTTCGCCTGCTACGGTTTTCTTGGTCATCAAGGCCATAAAAAAGTTGCTGTATCTGGTCTGTATGTTCTTGTAGTATGGCATCGTGATCATTCAATTTATTGGCAACTTCTTCCACTACTGATTTGACATCCTCCATGAGGTGGCCAATATCCTTACGCAGGTCTGCTAGTTCCTGCCTGTATGTGCGTTCAAGCCTAGTAACATAGGCCTCCATGTCCTACCTATCTCTAGAATTGTGTGAGGTGGGAGAGGGGCTCCTGGAGTGTAAAGATCCTTGTTCTGAATCAATAGGAGAGTGGGCACGCTGTCTGGTGTGAGGCCTGGAGGGCGTGTGGGAAGTTGGAGCTGGTGTCGGCGTCATCTTGGGAGCCTGGGGGCCTTTGCTGTGTGGAGTGGAGCGGGTGAAAAAGCGACCTATTTCTCCTTCTTTATATCTCCCTCCAGTGCTGCAGCTGTCCCCTTCACTCCACTTCCCCATTAAAGTTGTTTAAGTGCAGTTTGTTGTAAATAAAGGTTGAAGTATTTCGGTCAGAGCGGGGGGCCCGGGATCTGTCCGTTCACTCCATTATTAGCTGAAGTATCCCTAGGGTGATCATTTCTGGAGACTCCCCACCCTGATCCTTATCTGCGCTGGTGGTGGGTGATGTTGTGGCCTGGTAGGGTGACCCAAGTCTCTTGTGTATGTAGAAAGGGGCTCTAGGGGCCGTATCGTACAGTGAGGCCTAGCCGCGCTAGAAGCCGCGGGCTAAATTTAGAGAGTATCGGTAAACCACACCGCGCACGAAAAATTCCGGGCTCAAAAGATAGGGGAGACCAAGAGGATACTCTTGGAGTAAAGGATGTCTCTCACCGGGCCTTGTGGTTGCAGGATTCCTTCAGATGAAAACGGTGGCAGCCGGAGCTCTGTGAAAACACGTCCATCGCTGCTCGCGTCAGGCCACGCCCCCCTGTATAATATTTTTTACACATGAAATAGGTCATGTGCATCTATAATTACAATGCAGTTTTTAAAACTCATAGATGGTTGTATATTTAAAGAAAATAGGTTTTAATTGCAAAAAGCTACTGTACAAAGGGGCTTTGCAACAATTATTTATGTAAAAATTAAATTTTACTTTACATTTCTGTACTAGGTCACACTACCTGTGCTTGAAATGCTGTTGGGAGGCCAGTGATGTCTAAGACCCAGGACTCTGTTTTTTATGTAATGTGTTCTCATGTAAAGTTTTTGGTAAAGAAAGCCATTTTTAATTCCAGTATCTCCTCCTACTCTCTTCATGACTAGATTGCATGTATTCTAAATTTCTATACAAAGCCTGAAGTACAAAACAAGGACATCAGACAAAACAAAATAATTAAATACAATTGTTGTGACTATAAAAGGCCTACTTGCTTCAATGTGAACATGTTAATTCAAAGAGGAGGGTGTGCAAACTACCAGACAAGAGAATTTTTCAGCACCACATTTAGCATATCATGGCATCAGATTCTTTGTCAATAACTTAGGGTACTCATGACTCATTTCTCACAGCAGTTGGGTTCAGCACATTCCAGACACTTTAAGGTGTGTGCATGGACAATCTAAAGGTAAGCATATTATAAATGCTTAACACAACAAGCTTGACAAATTAATTAACAATTCTCAGCCTTCAAAAACGTTAAAATCACTCAATGAGATAAGTATAAGATGCACTGTGAACGCATATAAGGCAAGGGAGATTGTGTTTCACTAAAGGAACCCTAGACTTCCCTAGACTTCCCTCCTACCATTATAATTGTATTAATTCATTAATACAACCAAACTGACCCCAAAATCCAATAATAACTTTATAAAAATAAAAGAAACTAAATCTGAACCACAATGTATTATGTTATCTTCTTAGTGTATGTGTGTATGTACACACAAAAACATGTATTTACATTTGCTTATTGTATCTAAATCTGAAAATGTAACTTGAATTTGGGGCCAAGCGAATCCTGAAAATTGCTGCCCTTTCAGCTCCATATCCCCCTGCACTTCTTCCAGCTTCTGGGAATACATAACAGGACCAAAGAACAAAACCTAAGAAGAATGTATAAAAAAACTTTTTGCTGAAACCTGATTGGACGATTGAAGGCTGACAACTTCACCAAGCTAAGTGAAATTTTGTTTTACAATCACTTGCAACATGTGCATACTTGGATATTTTTTTTACAAAGTGAATTTTCACTTTGTTTCACCTGATTCACTAAGATGAATGAGATCTGCTACTCCTTTACTATATAAACCCCAATTTGAGGCAAGTGCTAACAGCAGCAATTGTCAGTCTTAAGGTGTAAAAATTAGGTTGAAAAAAAAGAGTATGTAAAGTTAAATTATATACATTTTTACATATATAACGTATATACCTGTACAAATATAACATTTATTATTGAATAGAGCTGTGTTTTCCTCTATGCCCTTTGCAATCATGGTAAGGATCTGGACTGGTGGAAAATGGCATGATCACTTCTGTAAAAATACTGAAAATGTTAAAAAAACTGATATTTTAATATTTATGTTTAGTAATCATTCTGCGTTATGCCCATCTCAATAACCACTAACCAGAAGCATTTAATGTTTGGATCATCCTCAGTGCATGAACCCTTGGTATGGTACAACTTCTTTAGTTTACTATAATTGATTTTATTTTCTGAGCTGTGCAGCTATGATTCTGCACTAAATATTTTACACAGTATGTATGACAAAGGCACATTTCAGACAAATAAGCACTCTGATATATATGTATTTATGGGAAATAAAAAAAAACAGTTGCCCAATTTATATTCAAAGTCAGCTTTTAGATATACACAATATGCAACCTGACTTCTTTTCCTAAACATTTTTATGCTGTTTTCATTAGCTGCTAAAATGGTCAGAAAAGCGAGTACGATTTTCAAAGCTAAAAAATAGCAGTGAGCTATGTATTTGCATTACTTAAACTAGATGGTTAGACATTTTCCCTAGAAAGTGGTAAAGAATTTATTTTAGAAGCAATGGAGATTGTAATCTTGTCAGAGATAGGATAGTTGCAGATATTTTTTTTTTCTTTTTTTTTTAACACATCAAAGCAGAAAGAATATTTCTGTTTTAGTAGACTGAAAAAAAACCTCTTGGGCAGAAATGATAATTATGACTTTTTAATCATAAATGAAAAGACTCAATCATAAAAACTTTGACTATAGGCCAAAATAAAGGGGATTTTTTTCAAAGTTTTGTGAAGATAGCCTCAACTTTCACTCTTTCGGTCTGCAGAGAAATGGAAATTTCTCAATTAGCCTGGGAAAATTAAGCCAACTCAAGGAGATGCTACTCTTTAACTTTTTATGCAGTCAATTTCAACTATCATAAGAGATTATGGCCTTAAAGAATTCCATGCTCTTGCCTGGGCAAAGGTCAAAATGTATAATAAAAGAAGATGCTTTGCTTTTCGTCCAGTATTTTTTCGTGATCTAACATTTGAACATGTATAACCTGATAATGTTTTTAGCAGGGGTATGTGTTATTTAAACATATATTACTGGAATTTATCATTTGCCATTTGTTCAAAGATGAACTCCAGCCAAAGTTTTGTTTTTGCTTTTTAAGAACATTTAGATCTTTTGTTTTTATTCCCTCATCCACCTCAAATGTGTGGATGAGGAAATTGACAGCCTGCTTTATGACATAATATGATACAAGATAAATGTCCATACACCCTCTCCCCAAAGTGGTGGTAAACAGGGGCAGTCATTGGGACAAAGACAGTGAGAGCGAATGTTCCAAACAATGTAAGAGGCAACCATGAAATACTTTACAGAGATTCTAACTCTTCGCCAATCAACTCTTTAGATCAAATTTCCCATTAAATAAAAACAATATTATTAGGTAATATGCTAATATAGTGAAAGATGAATATACCTCCCAATAACACCTACTTCTCTTTTTATAGCCCACAAAACAGTAAATGCTGTAACACAGCAAACCCTGAAATGGGATTTATGCTGCGAAGAGTTTGTTTACATGCTGTCCCATGTCCAATAAAGCTTGAGTTGACCAAATGTACATGATTATGTCCACGAAAGAAGGTGAACATGTAACCAATAGCGATCTGAAAATGCCACATATCTTATTTCTGTTTCTTATGAGTCTGGTTGGGAGGAAAATCTGACTTGCTTTTCTAGTGTTCATAGACACAAGGATCACTCCTGATATAATTCCTGACTCCTACTCCATCCTACCACCCGTGTGGAAGTGTGCCACCAGTGACATCATCCCACATACTGGCAAACACTACACTGACCTATAGTGATGTGTGATGAGTGGACGTATCCAAGGGCAGCTACATACTCCCTGTCTCATCAGCCAACTGTTATGTGCCTCATTACTTCTACCTCAGTCTTTGGCTTGCCTTAGTATTAATCTGACAAGTAGGAATATCATATCCACATAAGATGCATTATTGCAGCGGCCAGAGGAACTAAATTAGAGTTTGCCAACTCCACCTCACCACACCTAGACCTACTGACAAATAGAAGGGCTAGACAAGCTCTAACCCTGTTCTGCCACCAATTTGTCCATAGATGTGTAGACCAAGATTATGCAAAATATAAGTATATAGAAAATATGAACACTGACAAAGACCAGCGGGCTGTTCAGAAACAAGTAGGATCCAGCTGCATTGCATTGACAGGCAGGTCTGTAGTCCGGAACCTATTGTGTGCCATCCCTGGCAGCCATAGCTAAGTAGACTATGCAAAAATTCAGCACTAAGAGCATCACAAGACCTCCTGCTCTCAAGTTCTTGTGGTTCCCCCTCCGATGCCCACCTCCAGAGCCTCTCCCATCCTTTGGAACTCTCTACCGCAATCTGTTTGGCTATCTCCTACTCTGGCCACCTTTAGGTAATCCCTGAAAACTCATCTCTTCAGGGAAGCCTTTTCTCCAACTGACAACTGAACTTTTAACTCTTCCATCAGCTCGTTTGCTACAATTATACCATTTTGTACCACTTGCCCCACCTTATTAGATTCTAAGCGCTTATGAGCTTATGTATATTATTGTATTGTAACTGTACTGTCTCCCTTTGGATTGTAAAGCATTGCTCAAACTGTTGGTGCTATATAAATCCGGTATTATAATAATAATCCAATAATAATAATCCACTAAAAGCATATAGTGGGATGTTTAAAAACTATATAGAAATTAAGGGATACAAAGCAATATAAATATGTTTTGCTAATATGCAATAGGTGTTGATGAACAAATTATTATTGAAATGATTAGCAAATGTGCTCATCATTCTGACTAATAAAGCATACGTATCTATGAATTGTAAAATGAAGCCCAGTGTCTCGTGATGTTACGTTATAATTTAGCATTTTGTTTCTGTGCATTATTTCCATGCTACTAAAATGTATTGGCAGGAAATATTTATGAAATGTACACATAAATGAATCCTGAGATAAACTAAGTCCCTAAATAACTAATACTGCTTGGGCTTTAATCCCCATACATCACTGCATACTGCTTTTAAAAATGAATGCACAGATCAAGAAACCACTTGAGAAAATGCAGCGGATTTAATGTGTAATAACCTACTATTTTTGTATATGCTAAATTTTAAGGAAATCTATTGAATTTAAAGTTTTTATCAATGGGTGTTACTGTATATTCATGTTGTATCTATATATACATGGTGGAAGCTATACATACATAGTACATATGCAAGCTATTTTCCTGCTTTCCTATGCTGCATAGTGATCATTACTGTCACCCTGTCTGTGCAAGTCTATCAGTCTGCTCAGACAGGCTGAAAGGAATAGATCCTCTGTGGCTTATCATGTAATCTCCATACTTGTTGTGCAGGGATGTGAAAGAGGCTTCCTTATTTACAGCTATCCCTTGGATGAAGAGTTTGCAAATGTGAATATGACAAACAGTCATAAAAATATGGAACAACACACATACAAAAATATCACAAAAAGAGTGTACTTTGGTTGTAACGCTACAATAATAAACTTTGATTGTGATGGAAATAGACTAAATTTTCCAATAACAAAAAGCAAAGAAAATATAGCATGTGTTTAGATACAAAGTGAAAGTAGGTAATAAATATAGGGACAAGGATATTTATGGGGCTGCTATTTGGGAACCTCGTTGTGCTAGTGCAGTATCTATGTCTTTAATCGCTAAACACTGGTTTCTCATCTGATAAACTCCTTTCCCATATAAAGCTAGCTGTACAGACTGACATGTTTTGTAAAATATATTGTAGTGTTTTGGGGTACATACCTGTTGGTATCAATTGATGAATTGCTACAATATTTAGCTGGAATGGTATAATGCTTTGCCAATCAAGACTGTTTTTACAATGTATTTGTGCACAAATAAAACTGTCTGTGACCATTCACTGTGGTTCAGTTTTGAAATATGTGATGTATACTTAAAGATAACGTAAGAAAACATGTTTGTGTGAAGAAGTCCTTACTAGACTTGAGTGAAGCCGAACTGTAAAGTTCGGGTCCGTACCGAACTTTGGGGTGTCCGTGACCTGGACCCAAACCCGGGCATTTGAAAAAAAGTTTGGGTTCGGGTTCTGGGTATTTGATCACGAATGTTGAATAGCTGCAGGGCAGCCAATTAACAAGCGTTTCACTGGTTTGCCCTTAGAAGCGATCACATGCCTACTAATGGCATGGCTGTGATTGGCCAGTGTATCATGTGACCCAGCCTCTTTATAAGCTGGAGTCACTTAGTGCTGCATGTCACATGCTCTCTGGGTAGTGTAGGGAGAGGATGCTGCCGACGCTGTGAGGGACAGATTGCAGATATAATAACATCTCATCCTGCATTACAGAACAATCTGATTGTGGACTAGGTAGAGATTACTACTACTACTGCTTTTAGGGACAGATTGCAGATCTAATAACATCTCATCCTGCATTACAGAACGATCTGACTGGACTAGGTAGAGTCTACTGCTTAGAGGGACAGATTATTGTTCTAAAATCATCTTCTAGTTCTAGAGGGTCAGGTTCCTGCTGTTGCTGTAAGAGACAGATTATTGTTCTAAAATCATCGCCTACTCCTATAGGGGCAGGTTCCTGCTGTTGCTGTAAGAGACAGATTATTGTTCTAAAATCATCGCCTACTCCTATAGGGGCAGGTTCCTGCTGTTGCTGTAAGGGACAGATTATTGTTCTAAAATCATTTTGCAGCCCTCTAGCACTTTCCAGGACTTTTTTACAGTCATTTTTGTGCTGAAAAGTTTGGGTCCCCATTGACTTCAATGGGGTTCGGGGTAAAGTTCGGGTCAAGTTCAGTACCGAACCCGGACTTTTTCCCGAAGTTTGGCCAAACCCACCGAACCTGAAAATCCAGGTGTTCGCTCAACTCTAGTCCTTACATGTTTTTTTTTCTAAATGTTTGGTATACTAGGTTATAGCTTTGTTATGCCTGGAAAAACTCTAACCTACCTCTGCTCAGAACAATGACCAGTGTCCACTTTATAGAGCTGACAACAGAGGTTCAAATTCAAACAACATAAGATGGACTATGAGGAGTGGAAAATATACAACTGAAAAAATCCAGTAAACCGGAGTCCTAGATGTAGACACCCCAATAAAAAAGATATGAAATTTTAAGAACTGCTAAAAAGCTACATTTTTCTGCTAAAAACAAATCTGACTTTTATCCCATACAGGAATGAGAAGGTAAAATGGACATACAGTGAATCCGGAAAGTTTTCATAACGCTTCACTTTTTCCACATTTTGTTATGTTACAGCTAGGTTTGTCCCAATACCACTTTTTCAAGTACTCGCCGATACCGATACTTTTTTAATGTCATGTGACAGTGGCACTAATATGCAGCACTGATGGGCATTGATAGGCGGCACTGTGTCAGTAGTTTTTAATTTTTTTTTTTTTTTCACAATTTTATTTTTTTACATTTTTTTATTTTAGTATTTTTTACAATTTATATTTTTTCGTTATTTTTTTTTACAGTGCTTACTTTTTTTTGGGGGGGGGGGTCAGTGTCAATGTTTCTTTATATATATTATTTTTACAATATTACTTTTAAATATTAATTTATTACAATCTTTCTTTTTTTTATTTGTATTTTTTTAATCAACCCTGTTGGGGGGGGCTTTGGTGAGATGTCGGGGGTCTAAACAGACCCCTAACATCTTCCCTTTGAGACAGAGAAAGGGGCAGAGGACACATATTCCCCAGCCCCTTTCTCAGCAGCCTCAGCTGCACTGTAGATGAATGAAGAGGAGATAGCGGCTCCTCCCCATTCATTAACCTGAAGCATCGTGAACAAAGTTTACGATGCTTAGTTATGAATGGACATAGTTATTGACTTGAGGAGCACAGTGGGGGACCAGAGGAGAAGCGAAAAAGAGGCGCACACAGGGGAGGACACAGAAGGGGACCGGAGTTGGACACGGGGGACTGGAGGAGGAAGGGAGGGGGCCGGAGGAGCACAGAGCAGAACACAGATGGGAGGATACAGGGGACAATCAGGGATGATTGGTGCGGGGATGGGGGGAGTTCGAATCCCCTCTCTCCCTGTGTGGCTTTCAATAAAGCAGCTGAAAGCCGTGGAGGGGAGAGGAGGAGAAGCGGCTGCCAGCTGCTTTATTGAAAGCCACACAGGGAGATCGGTGATTGTAGCTCCCCCACCACTGCACCTATCATTCCTGAGAGTCAAGGTATCGGACCAGGCATCAGGAGCATTTGCACAAGTACTCCTGCAAATGCTCGGAATTGGCACCGATACCTATACTAGTATCGGTATCGGTACAACCCTAGTTACAGCCTTATTCAAAAATGGATTAAATGCATTATTTTCCTCAAAACTCTACTAACAATACCCCATAATGACAACGTGAAAGAAGTTTGTTTTGATATCTTTGCAAATGTATTAAAAATAGAAAAAAAAATCACATGTACATGAGTATTCACAGCCTTTGCCAGGACACTCAAAATTCAGATCAGGTGCATCCTATTTCCACTGATAATCCTTGGAATTTTTCTGCAACTTGATTGGAGTCCACCTGTAGTAAATTTAGTTAACTGGACATGATTTGGAAAGCACACACCTGTCTATACCAAGCCATGAAGTCCAAGAAATGGTCTGTAGACCTCCGAGACAGGATTGTATGGAGACACAGATCTGGGCAAGGGTACAGAAAGATTTCTGCAGCATTGCAGGTCCCAATGAGCACAGTGACCTCCATCATCTGTAAATGGAAGACATTGGAACCACCAGGACTCTTCCTAGAGCATGCCGCCTGGCCAAACTGAGCGATCAGGGGAGAAAGGCCTTAGTCAGGGAGGTGACCAAGAACCCGAAGGTCACTCTGACAGTTTTTGAGCTCCAATTTTTCTCTGTGAAGAGAGGAGAATCTTCCAGAAGAACAACCATCTTTGCAGCACTCCACCAATAAGGCCTGTATGGTAGAGTGGCCAAATGGAAGCCACATGACAGCCCATCTGGAATTTGCCAAAAGGTACCTGAAGGACTCTCAGACTGTGAGAAACAAAATTCTCTGGGCTGACAAAACAAAGATTGAACTCTTTGACCTGAATGGCAAGCATCATGTCTGGAGAAAAACCAGGCACCACTCATCACCTGGCTAATACCATCCTTACTGTGAAGTATGGTGGTGGAATCATCATGCTGTGGGGGTGTTTTTCAGCGGTAGGAATTGGGAGACTAGTCGGGATTGAGGGAAAGATGAATGTAGCAATGTACAGAGACATCCTTGATAAAAACCTGCTCCAGAGCGATTTGGACCTCAGACTGGGGCGAAGGTGCAACATCCAACAGGTCAATGACCATAAGTACATAGCTAAGGTAACAAAGGAGTGGCTACAGGACAACTCTGTGAATGTCCTGGAGTGGCCCAGCCAGAGCCCAGACTTGAACACAATTAAACATGTCTGAAGAGATCTGAAAATGGCTGTGCACCGATGCTCCCCATTCAACCAGATAGAGCTAGAGAGGTCCTGCAAGGAAGAATGGGAGAAACTGCCCAAAAATAGGTGTGCCAAGCTTATAGCACCATACTCAAAAAGACTTGAGGCTGTAATTGGTGCCAAAGGTTTTTTATTTTTAATAAATTAAAAAAGATTTCAAACTTCTTTCACATTGTCATTATGGGATATTGTTTGTAGAGTTTTGAGGAAAAAAAATAATTGAATCCATTTTGGAATAAGGCTGTAACATAACAAAATGTGGAAAAAGTGAAGCGCTATGAATACTTTCCGGATGCACTGTATTCCAGACATTAGTGGAGCAAGATCTAGTAAACTTATCTGAAAGTATAGACATCAGCTCCACACATGATAAATTCAGTCTTAGTAAATTAAAAAAATCAGATTTTAAAGCCCATGAAGAATATTCTGAAATTACCATTATAAATGCTTACAAGGGAAGAGCCATAGTGGTCTTAAATCTTGGTGATTATTTGAGTGACGCTTTGAGACAACCCTCAGACATAGGAACATATCACAGACTTGGTGATCATCGCACAACAAGCTACAAGAATTAATTAGAAAATATTAAACCAAAAGCCATGAGGCTGGGTATTCTGGATGAGAAGAATGCAAAAACACCTCCTTTTAAAGGGGCTCCTATATTCCATCACCTTCCCAAAGTCCATAAACCAAATATCCCAGTTCAAGGTAGACCCATTGTAGCTAGTATTGGATCCTTGGGCGAAACTCTTGGTGATCTGATTGATGCCCTCCTTCAACCATTGGTAGTGTGTCTGCCTTCTTACTTGGCATGGTACAAAAAGAGGTAATTAAAAAATTAGGAGATTACCAATAAAGTGCTCACTGTAAATGGATCACTTTTGCTGTAAAATCCTTATATTCCACTATAACACACAATTTAGGTATAAGTGCACTGCAAAACCACATGGATCTTCATACCAAATATTTCTCAGAGCTGAAGTATTTCATTCTGGAGGATGTATTTTTTTCTATTAAATTACAACTATTTTTTATTTGATAGAACATGGTACTTATGAAAGAAAGGAGCCTTTTGGGGGCTAAACCCCCCCCCCCCCCACATGTGCGATTGTATATGTTGTTTGTCACAGTACATGTCACAGTACATGTTGGCATTCATGGTTCCATCAATGAACTGTAGCTCCCCAGTGCCGGCAGCACTCATGCAGCCCCAGACAATTGCACTCCCATCACCATGCTTGACTGTAGGCAAGACACATTTGCCTTTGTACTCCTCACCTGGTTGCCGCAACATGCTTGACACCATCTGAACCAAATAAGTTTAGTTTGGTCTCATCAGAACACCATTTCATTTCATTACAATTCATTGAGGGAACCATGAATGCCAACATGTACTGTGACATACGGAAGCAGAGCATGATCCCCTCACTTCAGAGACTGGGCTGCAGGGCAGTATTCCAACATGATAACGACCCCAAACACACCTCTGAGATGACCACTGCCTTGCTAAAGAAGCTGAGGGTAAAGGTGATGGACTGGCCAAGCATGTCTCCAGACCTAAACCCTATTGAGCATCTGTGGGGCATCCTCAAACAGAAGGTGGAGGAGCGCAAGGTCTCTAACATCCATCAGCTCCATGATGTCATCATGGAGGAGTGCAAGAGGACTCCAGTGGCAACCTGTGAAGTTCTGGTGAACTCCATGCCCAAGAGGGTTAAGGCAGTGCTGGAAAATAATGGTGGCCACCCAAAATATTTGGACAATTTGGGCCCAATTTGGACATTTTGCCTTAGGGGTGTACTCACTTTTGCTGCCAGTGGTTTAGACATTAATGGCTGTGTGTTGAGTTATTTTGAGGGGACAACAATTTTCCACTGTTATACAAGCTGTACACTCACTACTTCACATTGTAGCAAAGTGTAATTTCTTCATTGTTGTCACATGAAAAGATAAAATAAATATTTACAAAAATGTGAGGAGGGTACTCACTTTTGTGAGATACTGTAAGTTCATAGTTTGTGTAATCACTTGCACATCTAGCGAAATACAGTATGTAGGACAAGCCACACTAATGTAGCCAAAAATTTTGTTCATCATTATCCTTCCATTATGCAATCTCTAAAAGTCCAGGTCAGAATTACCAGTGGGACACCACCCACTAGTATGATTAGAAATTTTTAGAAATTCCCTCGTCCCTGTTCCTCTTCTCTGTATTTCTTTATTTCCCTTTCCCTTCTCTCCTTCCCCCAAGCTTCCTCTTTCATTCCATTTTCATTCCTATTATATTTTGTATTTCTTATTTTTTTATTTTTCATTATTTTAGATATTTAGGAATATTTTAGCTACAGTAGTTGCAGCTACAATAAATGACAGACAGACTGCATCTTGTGTTGTTCCATGTCAAGTGCACATAAAGTCTTGAGAAACATAAAGCTCTGTCTGAACTTAACTCATAGATACTGTATGACATCCTACTACTGGATTTAAAACCCTCATTCACATTTTAAATTGCTTGCTATGTTTATATTTGTCACTTATTGGTTTTATATAGCCTCTTTATAAAAGTTACTTTTGATGGGGTCAGGGTCTGGTCATATAACCAGCAATTAGTGTGTTTTTCATTTGTTTTGCTTTTTCTTATTTTAAGTTTTGTCATTTGCCTGTCTTTGTATTCAGCACTGCACATACATTGCAAGCTAGTCATTGTGCAATTTGGAATGAATGCTGGTTATGTGGTCACTTTTGTGAGTTGTGCATCCCAAATATGCAAAATGGTCAGCATTCTCAGCATATTTTTTTTTTATCTGTCTCCTCGACACCAATTAACCAATTAACTTGCTGTTCTTCCTGCACATTAAACAGTCAGATAGGTGTGTATGACTGATCTTGAAAGCCAGTCCTATCTGAACATTAGTTTCTCTGTGGCTTATGATGTTTTTTAACCAAAGCTGTTACAGCTATGTTTGCCTCTATGATTAAGCCCCAAATTATATGAAATGTGTTGGAGGGGGGTTCTCCCATGGGTGGAGACCAAGTTGAAGCCACTTTAATGCAGTTGTGCTTGGACAGTGTGCGGGCCATTTTGTTGTAGCACTTTATAGAGATGACACAGATAACTGCCTTTACCACCGCTACCCTAAGGGGTTGATTTACTAAAGCTGGAAAGTGCAAAATCTGGTGCATCTCTGCATGGTTGCCGATCAGCTTCTAACCCCATCTTATTCAATTAAGCTTTGACAATAAAACCTGGAAGCTGATTGGCTTTTAAGCAGAGCTGCACCAGATTTTGCACTCTCCAGCTTTAGTAAATCAACCCCTAAGTGTCTGCCCTAAATAACATGTTAACTACAACCAGTGCCCAACATGTTCTAGTCAAAGAGAAAGAATTTTAAAATAAACTGATAGATCAACTGATCTAAAATCATAGAAAGACTCTATGGCACACCCCATCACATGTTTGCCTTATATTGGTTGTGCACAAATTATCCAATGCAGATATACAGTATTTCATAATTTGTTTAAAGCTAAAAGTAATGCAGTAGTTTTACAGGGTGGGCACAATTGTTAGGCCCTTTTCTGACAGTTCAAAATCACCAGTCAAAATAAGTTATATGTCTCGTTTAAAATATCAGAAGAAAAAAATTCTTACTCCAGATTGGTAAATAATTCAGTGGTTCTCAAAGCTAATGGCAAAATATGTATGAGCTCTTTCTGATTAAAAGAATTTTACTTTCCAGCTCTAGTTTCATCCTCCCGCTGCTCTTAATTAAATATTACTCTAATGGCATAATTCTGCTTTAATTTGCGTGGTCATAGGGAAGCGTGTGCCCTCCTGAAATGAAAGCTTTGTTTGTAACTGAATTTAAGATAGTTAATGATAATATTGCTGGGGACGTTATTCCTTATAGTTATACCCAGTTACTGTACATTGATGATGATAATATCAAACATTCTTAATATAAATAATGAGCTGTACACATGTCACGGTAATTCTGTATTAGTACGTGTTGATTTTACAAACACTCAAACAGGCTTATTAATTAAAGCAGTTCCAATAGCAATGTAGATAGCAGTAGAGCAATAAACTTAAAGCTGATCTTCACTCTCCCACGGCACTCTCCTCCTCTCCATCCACCCCCCCTCCTCAGCACCGATATCGAGTTCCTCTTTTTTCTTTCTTTATTACTTACCTCAATTTTTAGAGTTGAAAGGCTCGGCCCGCCCACCAACTTCCAGAATTCGTCTAGGCAAATGACGCAGTGCCACTGGTGCCTCCTGAGATGCATGATGTGCAGTCCCATTCAGTAAGGGGAAGGGGGGTAAATTAATATTGGTGCCATCATCTTGCCTTCCTTTTCAGAAGCTTGTGTGATGATGACTCTCTCAGCCTCTCCCTGCACACAGATTTTTCATCTGGTGGGCAACAATCTATGTGTTAGCAAATAAAGGGATTTTATTAAAACGTACCGTAAAATCCTTTTCTCTGAGTTCACTGACAGACGCAGCCCTCTTTGACATGTGGCTTTTATATGCACATCCAACTAGGAGTTAACTAGGCAAAAAGAAAGAAAGCAAGCTGGCCCCTCCCAGGGGGCCATCCTCTCTCTCCCATATAACCCCCCTGCTCTGCTTAGCATATCGGTTTGTAACAAGCCGTACAAACACAACGCAGAGGGGCGGGTGCTGCGTCTGTCAGTGAATTCAGAGAAAAGGATTTTACGGTAAGTTTTAATAAAATCCCTTTTTCTCTTACGTTCACTGACAGACGCAGCCCTCTTTGACATGTGGGGATGTCCCAAAGCTGTGTCAGAAAAGAGGGGTGGGTAAACGACAACAACTGTACCCAACAGAAACCTCTCAGATCAAAAGCAGCATCCGAAGATGCTGAAACATCAACTTTATAAAACTTAGTAAATGTGTGCACCGAGGCCCAAGTAGCCGCCTTGCACACCTGTGACACCGAGGCCTCGTGTCTGAAAGCCCAGGAAGTGCTAACAGCCCTGGTGGAATAAGCCGTGACTGGAAAAGGGGGTACTTTGCCCCGAACAGAATACGCATGAGTCACGGTCTGTCTGATCCAACAGGAAACAGTAGCCGACGAGGCCGCCAATCCTTTGCGCAGACCGTCCGACAGTACAAACAATGCGTCAGACTTGCGAAAAGAGTCTGTAGCCGCCAAATACACCCTCAAAGCCCTCACGACATCCAATGAATGTAACTCAAATTCCTTAGGATGTGAAGGATGCTGACACAATGAAGGAAGAACACTATCTTCATTAATGTGAAAAGAAGAAACCACCTTCTGTAAAAACGAAGGAGACGGGCGCAAGACCGCCTTGTCCTTGTGAAGGACCAAGTAAGGAGACTTGCAGGACAACGCTGCCAACTCAGACACCCCCCTAGCGGATGTAATGGCCACCAAGAAAGCCACTTTCTGCGACAGCAATTGTAAGGTAATATCTCTGATCTTCTCATATGGTGGCTTCTGCAGCACGGAAAGCACCAAATTCAAATCCCACGGTGCCATAGGCGACCGTACCTGAGGAGCCACATGACGCACACCTTGTACAAATGTACGAATCAACGAATATGACGCCAAAGGTTGCTGAAAAAGAATCGCCAGAGCCGAAATCTGACCCTTGAGAGTACTCAAGGCCAATTTTTTATCCATGCCCTGCTGCAAAAAGGCCAGGACCCTGGACACAACGTAAGAGTGGGGGTTCCAACCCCCCGCCTCACACCAAGCAATATAGGCCTTCCAGGTGCGATGATAAATCTTGCGCGAAGTACACTTGCACGCTTTCAGCATGGTAGGAATCACCCCTATCCCTCAACACCTGGGACTCAATAGCCAAACCGTCAAAGCCAGCGAGGGTAAAGCAGGGTGCAAGATGGGTCCCTGAGACAACAGATCTTCGCGCAGCGGAAGGCGCCAGGGAACATCTGCCACCATTCGCACCATGTCGGCGTACCACGGACGCCGAGGCCATTCCGGAGCCACCAGGATCATCGGAATCCCCTCCGCTTCCACCCTGCGCAGTAGCCGCGGTAGAAGCTTGATGGGAGGATAGGCGTACAGAAGATGATACCGACCCCAAGGCGCTACCAGCGCATCCATGGTGACCACCAACGAGTCTCTCCTTCTGCACACAAAAGTTTCACTTTGTGGTTGAACTGAGGCGCCATGAGGTCCATATCTGGCATGCCCCCCTTGTGGCAAATCTGGCTGAACACTTCTGGATGGAGGGACCATTCCCCCTGATCCAGCGTCTGGCGACTGAGGAAGTCCGCCTGCCAATTCTCTACGCCCGGAATGAAGATGGCGGAGATAGCCGGCACATGAAGTTCTGCCCAGCACAGAATGATAGCCGCTTCTGCAGCTGCTGCCGAGCTCCTCGTTCTGCCCTGATGATTCACATATGCCACTGCCGTGGAATTGTCCGACTGAACCCGAACCGGGAAGTCATGCAACCTTTCTGTCCAGTGGGAGAGGCAGAGCCTGATCGCCCTCAGCTCCAGCACATTGATCAGAAAGCGAGATTCCTGCGCCGACCAGTGGCCCTGCGCAGACAACTGCCCCAGGACCCCCCCGAGCCCGATAGGCTGGCGTCCGTCGTGACTATCGACCAATTCAGGGGAAGAAAATACTTCCCCAACGTTAAGGCCGGGGCCCGAAGCCACCATGTCAATGACCCTCTGGTCTGAGAATCCAATTTGATCAACTGGTCTAGGGACAGTGGGGACTTGTCCCACCGAGACAGAATCGCTCGCTGAAGGAGCCGAGTGTGATTCGGGGCATAGGGTACCACCTCGAAGGCTGAAACCATGAGCCCCAACACCCGCATACAAAACCATAAGGAATACCACCAGCGTGACAGCAGGATTTGCACCGCTGCTTGCAGTGTCAGTAACTTGGCTGGAGGTAGGAACACCTTCACCTGCTCCGTGTCCAGAATCAGACCCAGATATTCCAGGCGACAGGACGGTGACACCGTCGACTTCTGCAGATTGATCAGCCAGCCGAAGTCCTTTAACAAGGTCATGGTGATAATGAGAAAAAAAAACGGATGGAAGGGGGAAGAAACCCCCCAGAAAATCCAACGGAAAAGGGGTCAGAGGAGCACAAACAGAAAAACACAACCATATGAAAAATGATTATGTTTATTAATGTGAAAAAAATGTATACAAGGGACAACCAGCAACAAAAGCACATGGAATCAGAGAAAAACTTAAACCCAAGTAAAAAATTAAAAAAGACAACGTTGTCTAAGACAGGGAGGGGAATAGCAGCTGCTCACACATCTCAAACATACAAACCAGACACACTTATTCACAAATGACCAACAAGTAGTCTCATGGAATGATATGGTGCTATCCAGGTGGTTGGATGTGACCAGGCTGGGAAGGTACGAAGCATTGGATGTTATAGTCAGTGTGTGAAATTGACAAATGCCGGAAGTCAAAATGAATCCCGTGTGGCAGGGACATATTTAGGACATATCTATCTGAAGTGAACTGAGCTGCTGGATCTGAGCTGCCGTATTGCTGGGTCACTTATGTTGTGACCTATTCATGAGACTACACTTGTCCTTTCTCATTTTGTGGCATCTATGCAGCATTGTTCCACGTGTTAGCTCACTTGGTCACCCTATTTTCCTACCTGTGGAGAGTCCCACCATCCCTGCCACACAGGATTAATTTTGACTTCCAGCATTTGTCAATTTCACACACTGACTATAACATCCAATGCTTCCTACCTTCCCAGCCTGGTCACATCCAACCACCTGGATAGCACCATATCATTCCATGAGACTACTTGTTGGTCATTTGTGAATGAGTGTGTCTGGTTTGTATGTTTGAGATGTGTGAGCAGCTGCTATTCCCCTCCCTGTCTTAGACAACATTGTCTTTTTTAATTATTTACTTGGGTTTAAGTTTTTCTCTGATTCCATGTGCTTTTTTTGCTGGTTGTCCCTTGTATACATTTTTTTCACATTAATAAACATAATCTTTTTTCATATGGTTGTGTTTTGCTGTTTGTGCTCCTCTGACCCCTTTTCCGTTGGATTTTCTGGGGGGTTTCTTCCCCCTTCCATGCGCTTTTTTTCTCATTTTTGGTTGTTTTTGGTCATTGGTCTGCACAGGGATGACTCCCCATCACCCAGTGATTCAGCAAACCATGCCTAATTAGGGCCTTGGGACATCACTTTTATGTACAGTGAGGCTCATTGTGTAGTGAATCCGGGTTGGGTTTTTCTATTTTTTGTTGAGGTCATGGTGATAGCCACATTTTCCTCCAGAGCCAAAGTGGACTCCGCTCTCAGGAGCAGGTCGTCGAGGTATGCTACCACCACAATGCCCCTCTGCCTCAATAGCGTCAGCACCGGGGCCACCAGCTTGGTGAACACCCGAGGAGCCGAGGCCAGACCATAGAGAAGTGCCATGAATTGGTAGTGAAGATCTCCCACCGCAAAGCGCAGAAAGCGCTGGTGCCGGAGACAAATGGGGACATGGAGATACGCGTCCCTGATATCCAGGGATGCCATGAAGTCCCCTTGATGCAGGGCGGCCACGACCATACGGACGGATTCCATTCAAAATTTTTGCGCTCTCACAAAGTGGTTTAGCGCCTTTAGGTCCAGAACTGGCCTGACCCCCCCTTTTTTGGGGACCACAAATAGGTTTGAGTAGAAACTGTGAAACCTCTCCAACTGAGGTACTGGCACGATCACCCCCTGGTCGGAGAGTGCCTGAACAGCCCTTAAGAGGGCCTCCCAACGCCCCTGAGGGAGTCTCAAGTTCGATGGGAAGAACCTGTTTGGGGGTAGAGTGCTAAACTCTATCCTGTACCCGGTGGACACCCTTCCTGCACCCAACGGTCAGAAATGCGGGCAGTCCACCTGTCTGCGAACCCCAGAAGACGTCCCCCCACCCGAAGGTCGGGTGGGGGCAACCCATCATGCAGAGGAGGGCTTGTCCTCTGTCTTTTCGTTCTTGCGCTGCCAGAGTCGTTCCCGACCCCTGCGGCAGGCTTGCTGGGCCTCGACCCCTTGCCCGCTGCACCAGGGGCATGAAAAAACCTCTTCTGACCCCGAAGAGACAGGTCCCTGTTGCGGCGGAACTCCCGCCGCCTGGGCTCCGGAAGGAAAGTACTCTTCCCCCCAGTGAAATCATTGATGATTTCATCCAACTGTGGCCCAAAGAGACGGCCACCCTGAAAGGGAAGATCGACAAGACCTTTTTTGGACTCGTGGTCACACGACCACAAACGTAACTAGAGAACTCGTCTGATAATGACTGCAAAAACAGACATCTTTGACAACATGGGAAGCAGGTCCAGAGCTGCATCACACAGGTACCGAACCCTGAAATAAATAGTCTGCTTTCTGCAACGCTTCCAGCGTCCTGCCGCAGTCCAAATCATTCTGCAGCTCTGCCATACATTCAGACAGATATTGCGCCGCCATGGCAGACGCCAGGGCTGGCCGCATGGCTGATCCTGCCAACAGGAAAAGTGCCTTGGACACTGCCTCTGTCCACCTATCGGCTGGGTCCTTAAACGAGGGGGACCCTTCCAACGGAATGGTCGTTGCCTTGTTCAGGCAAGCCACCGGAGGGTCCACTGTGGGGGACGCCCACTTCTTCACGAAACTATCCTCAAAGGGATAGCGTATAGCGAATGGTTTAGGTAGGGAGAAGGAATTCTGTGCACGCAGCCATTCCTAATAGACCAGGTGGTCAAAAAATGTATCATAAGGATAAGCCTTTGGCGACCTAGGCGGCCTAGCAGACCTGCAAACATACGCGGACGCTTGCGACTCCCCTGCCCGGTCCAGTCGCAAGGACGCATATTAGAAATCAGTGCGGTCACCAGCGCTTCTTCGCTGTCCGAGGGTACCAGCTCACCCTCTGAGAGTTCCACGGGGGTCCCCGTGACCCCTGAAGCCATTTCTGGTTCGGATTTGTCCCCTGAGGAACAAGGGGGAGGTGGGCATTTTTTAGGGGCCTCCAGAGCATTGCTCGCCCCCACCTGGGGAAGAGATTCCCCAAACACTGCCTTCAGCTGGTCCAGGGACACCAGGCCCCCAGCGCAGGCTGCGCTGCCACTGACTCCTCCTCAGAAGGGCCTGCAGGATCATCTGCCATCGCACCACCGAAACTGACAGTAAAAATTAGAAAAAATGATCTGACACCCCCACAATGCAGCCCCACCGCCGCCCCACAGAATGCCAGGGAGACCCTAGGAGGACTGCACCCACCGCTACCACACCCCAGGGAGAGCCCAGCTATACTTGCTGTTTTGTGCCCACAGTGCTGCTCCCAGCAGGAGTGCTTAAAGGACCGCCAGAAAGAAGCGCCGTCTGTAGTCAGCCACGCTGTCCCAAGCGAAAAGGAAAGTAAAACGGCAGCAGCACGTTTTACACTGCTCCAGGGACATCCAATATGGCCGTCGAGATCATCCACAAGAGGTCAAAGCCTGTGTGCAGGCCGCGACTACAACAAAATGGCCGCCGCTGGTACTAGAGGGGAACCCTCAGTAAAATGGCCGCGGGTACGGCAAAATGGCGGCGATCTGCCGCAAAATGGTGGCGGATCGCTGCATGGTGGTATAAAAATGCACAGATGCGGGGTGCGGAGCAGGGGGAGGGGGGGAGGGAGGTGAGGGAGGGGGGCGAGGACACCCAGGACACTAGCCCAGCGACCACCCTCCACCGGTCGGCCAGAAAAATGCTAAAGTACGCCCAGCACCCCCCTCCGCACCCCTAAGGGGGAAGAGGGGGTCACTCACCACTCCGACGGGCGTAGCGGGAAGCCACCCAGTCGCAGACCTTCCTCCCCAGCTGGAAAGGGATGCTGCAGGCCAAAGCCCCTGGACAGGCACCGACTCTGGTCACTGGGCGTAAGTAGGGGTCATCCACTGGCCGTCCTTACGGAACGGGCACGATGCGGTGGGTCCCGCCACAGCATAGGACTAGCTCACATCGGTTGGCTGTGCTGGGGAAAGTGCAGGATTCTAGTTATCCTCTATGCCCCAGCCGGCTTCTTGATAGCAGTCTTCAACAGATAGCTTGAAAAAATAAAAAAGCGGTAGCAAAAAATATAAACCACAGGTCCCATAAGGGAGACAGGTCAACTCCTTGCACTAGGCATATTAAAACTGATATGCTAAGCAGGGCAGGGGGGTTATATGGGAGAGACTGGGAGGGCCAGCTTGCTTTCTTTCTTTTTGCCTATTTAACTCCTAGAAGGATGTGCATATAATCCACATGTCAAAAGAGGGCTGCGTCTGTCAGTGAACGTAAGAGAAATAGAGTGATTGCCATTGAGGTTGGTTCATTCCACAAATAACCTGTTATACACACACAACAAAATAGTTGTCACCACATTTTAAGCATTAAGAAATATCTTCAACACTCATTGCCATGCCAGACAGGGATGAAACAGAGTTTTAATTTAGAGCATTTAGAGAATTAGCTTATTTTCTAAATATTGTTTTAATACAAGGAAGAAAAATGATGCAAGAAATATATTTACGGAAAACGATATTACAAAAATTGGCAATAGCAACACTAAAATAAACGGGATTAAAACCTGGTTTTGGTTCTAAAAGTCTGGTTAACTACAGCATGAATCTGATTCTGACAGAGTCACTGGCCTTCAGAGATGACTCCCAGCATTTGTGTATAGCTTTGATGTAAAATTGAGAGCTCATAAGCTTCAGGTGCAGCTATTTTTTCTGGTCTCCAAGGAGTGCGGTTACAGAAATGGCATAAGTAATGAAAGGATCTGAGAAGTCAGTTGAAAGGGTCCCAAAATGTTTTATGATAGTTTAGTAAGCATTTCCTACATGCCAGTTTTTCATACTGTGTCCATATTTCCAGATCACCCAGTTTTACAGCCCAGTGACCGACATTTTATTGCACAAAACTAAATTATCATTTGAAAAAAAAAAAAAAACAAGCATAATATGACTTGGATATATACTGTGTCTTTGAGGATATTTAACCCAGTGTTTCTCAACTGCAGTCCTCAAGGTGCCTCAACAGGTCATGTTTTCAGGCTTCCCATTATTTTGCACAGGTGATTTGATCTGATTCACTGCCTTAGTAATTACCACAGCTGTTTCATCTCAGGGAAATCCTGAAAACATGACCTGTTGGGGCGCCTTGGGGACTGGAGTTGAGAAACACTGATTTAACCCCTTAGAGCCAGCGCCTAACCACTTGCCGACCACCGACCGCAGTCTGGCTGCGACAAAGTGGCTCAATATCGCAAACCACCGTCATATGACGGCGGCTGCAATATCCTGCACTGTGAGCGCGGGCGCGCACTTGTGCGCTCACTGTGTTTGGGGGGC
>BLSH010249788.1:439278-454106 GCA_018402905.1 Glandirana rugosa
GACTGTCAGTGTAACTGACAGTCTCGCATTAAATGTAAATGTTCGTGTACGTACGGAATGAGATGGACAAACTTAACCCCACAGATATTCCCATTGTCTCCACGGAATTTTTTAGAATTGATAAAAATAAAATACATTAAATAAAAATTTGAAAACTTTAATTGAAGTAAATTGAAATAACGGTAGTGTTCTCCCGATTGTGTGGGGATACACTATCGTAAACGTCCACTATCCAGGTGAAATACTTCTTTAGTTTTCAAATGTGGGGGTTACAGAGGGGACGGGAGGTGACGTTCGATTAGTTCGTGTCTAACAAGAATTAATCGATGTAGAGACCGATATCATCGGCTACTTAATTAAGAACAATCTGTGCTTGATTAGCTTGCAGTGGAGGGCAGGGGAGACATTGGGGGTGTAAACTTTTGATTTCTTCATAAAGTGGACCTATCACCTGCAAATGCTATCACATAGGGGTGTGTTAGCCCTCTTGTGATGGCAATAAAGTTAAATGAAGTTAATTTCAAAAGTTTAAAAATAAATTACATAAAATAAAAATAGTTAAGATTTTTTAAGGCACCTCTGTTACCCTTATAGACACCCCAATTCAAACAGGTAGAGTAAGGCATGCATGTGCTTGTAAATGTAAATTACGCTCTGACAGTCAATGTGACTGTCAGAGTCAGAGTAATAATTCTAGAGCCATAATACACAGTTAATTCTAAAATGATAACTTGTAAAAGCTTTTAAAGTGTTGTCTATAGACAATTTGGGGTAGCATTTTTTTTTGTAATATCAGAGATGCACAGTTTTAAGCATTTTTGTTATTTATTTACTTAACCGTGTTTGTTTGCATTAAAAATAATTTACTGTATTTTTACCTGAAAATTTGAGTTTAGTAAAGAGCTGCACAAATAGTGTGCAACTACCCCCATCTTATTCTCTAGGGTCTCTGCTTTTAGAAAGAAATATAATTGTTTAGGGGTTTAAAGTAATTTCTAGCAAAAAAGGCAGACATGTGTGCAAAACAGTAATAACAGTCACTGAAAGATGATATAAGCTTCAAAATGTTAATGCAATTTCAAAAGTAGTTTCTAATATTTTGAACCTCTTTCCACTGGAATAACATATATATAGTATACTGTGGTAGGGCATGTGTTCCTGACTCCCCCATTCATCACACAATTCATGGTGCTGCCAGGTTCTGTGCTAAAAGAGCACTGGCTGTTCCCAGGATGCTGACTGAGCTGTAACTTAAAGCTCCCAGTCTATGTTTGCAATCAGGAGCCAGTGGAAAGTGCTCCTGATCATATGACCACTGTGACAGCCAATCCCAGTGATCACTTGATCAGGGAGCCACCATTACTTCCTGGCATTAATGCCTATTTAAACGACTTCCAGAAGATTCAGACAAGGGGTTAAGGACAAGAGGTTAAATATACCGATTTTATTAAAATATTTTCTGGTTCTTGTTTAGGCACTTAATGTTATGTGGAGGTTAAATCCTGTTTCTGCTCCCCTAGTTACTGTTCTGCATTGTCACAATGTCACATGCACTTCTAGTGAGGACTATAAGCAGCCGTGTTGCGCAAGCATCACCCGCTATTGGCACCAAGAAATCAACCTTGAGCAATGATATGCCTTTGCTGCTGGAACATATACAGTATATGTAACTAGGAAATGCCCACAAAGAGAATGAAGGAGAATAGCTGAGCTGACATTCAAAATTGGATAAAAAAGGGGAAAGCAGCATTTTTGAAAAGGAAAAAAAGCAAAGTGGTTATGATGCACGGTATTCTAGCAATTTATATTTCACATAGTTAAGGTTAAGATTTACTTTAAAACCCATCTAAACTTCCAGTTTCAATTAGGTAAATACATTCCAGGGGTTAACAAGTATACAAAGTTTTGCAATTAGTTTTCTTCAGCTGCTGCAAAAATGTACCCTTGCTCTCTGTTTTGAAATGCATTAACATCCAACTCCTCATGCTCATAGTGCTGTCATGATTTCAATCTTCCATTTTTGATATGCATCAGTAAAATATTGGTATCCATTTGGAGTGGGCGGCAATCAACATTTCTTTTGTTGCTGTTGATCTCAGAGGCAAGCCGGATAGGCACCTCTGTTTTGGATGTTTGACAGGGTGTTTGGCACACACCTTGAGGGGTGTCTATCTATTATTGGAATGAAAACAGTGGTATCTCTTCAGAGGTCTAACACCTGTTGAGTTAGAACTAAAGCTCTCCAATCAACAAGGAGAATGGGTTTTGCTGATTGCAGACCTTAGGCCCCTTTCATACTGGGGTGTTTTTCAGTCGCTTTTGCGCTAAAAACAGCGCCCTTATAGCGCCTGAAACACACCTCCCCATCCATTCCAGTGTGAAAGCCCAAGTGCTTTCACACTGGGGTGGTATGCTTGCAGGACGTTACAAAAAGTCCTGAAAGCAGCATCTTTGGGGTGGGGAGGTGAGCGGTGTTTACACCATTCCTCCACCACTCCTCCATCGCCACTCCACCGCACCCCCTACCATTGAAATCAATGGCAAGCGCTTCTGTAGTGGCTACAAACCGCCTCAGAAGTGCAGCACACTGGCACTTTTGACCCCTTTTAACCCCTTGTGGGGGTTAGAAGCACAGTGCTCCCATCTGCATAGCAGCGCCATAGCGGTGCTGTAACAGGGGAAAAGCTGCTGAAACTAGCAGCGCTTTACAGCTACCGCCCGCCTGCCCCAGTTTGAAAGTAGCCTAAGGGAATGACTCAGCAAAGGATGAGTCAGATCTCTGCAGAGAAAGCACTTGGGTCCTTCTTTACAGCATGCAGGCTTTTCTACTTAGGGTGCAGCTGCTTCCTAAAAAAAATAACTGTAAATCTTTGCACTCCTTTTGTCTTGGTGAACATGGAACTTAGCTGTTTTTTATAAAAAACTTTGAGATGTAAATTGTTTACATATTATGTCTACATGCAGACCCAGAATGGCAATCAGGCTGCTCTGGTGTTTTCTGCAAGACCTCTTGCATTTAAGGGCTTGATTTAATAGTGGTTGAAGTGAGCTGAAGCCATGTTATTTCAAATATCCAGTCATGAACAGGGACATTAAAAAAAAAACCTTAAAATATCTAAAAAAGAGACAAGATGCTCAATAAGACAATATTAGCAGAAAGAAATTGATCATCATATATTCTGTGTTCCTCTAAAAACAAGGTTCATATATAAAATGACCTCTTTCAGTGTCAGATTTTTGTATAGTTATTGAAAATGATGTATTACTAATGGACAACAGGTGCCATCGGTGGCCTTTTACTACAGGGTTAAAATTGTTAAAAATTTGTCTGTTTGGTTCCTGGGGGTTATAAAACAAAATTTTCAGTGCAATGTCCATATCAGTTTGCTGTATTTCTTTTAAACTCCTGTGGATCATTACGAAAATGTTAAATATACTTTCAGTTTAAATTAGGCTAGTTATGTTTTGAAGATTACATTTTAGACAGTCATATGTATAAATATGTCAAATCTGGTCAAAATTAGCCAATTGCCAGATTAGATTTATGTAAATGTAACAAAACATAGTGTTTAAAAGCCAACCATACCACAACAGATATGCTTACTTAAGTAATGATGGGGACTTTGATGTGGATTGGATAAAATAATTAGATAATATGTAACCTTATATAAAGAAGAAAAGCCTGCAGTTCTCCATGGAATGAACGACAGGAAACCTACCTAAACTTTCCATAGGGGTTTGATGATATTTAGATCTGGTATTTAAGGAGGCCACAGAAGGCTGTTGACATTGTCCTGGCATTTATAAAAAACAGTTCTGAATTTATTTAGCTGTGTGTATAGGTGTACTGGGATCCTTCAATACAGACATATTGAGGAAACGGGGTTGATTGCTGATGTACTAAAACAAATAGGCTGTTCACATTGAAAGAAAATGCTCACTTTGCAAAGGAACTTTCCCTTAGCTTACCAAAAATGAAAAAAAATGCTTTGGCTTAAAGTGTAATTTGATTTATTATTTTCCATAATGACCAATATTTTCAGGAGTTATATTATTTTTAGCTCTGATAGCCGGGGAAGTGATTTTTACAGTAAATGCCGCATTCATTATAGATTAGAGAATTGAGACAGTATATTGCTTTTCTCATCTGACAGGAGTCCAGGTTATTTTTGCTCCTTGCAGAAGGCTAAGCTTTTTGTGTGCTTTCCTTCACAATTTCCAAATTGCAAGACAGTTAGCAATTTTAAGTTGTGAAGCTTACAATGTATTATTTTCAAAGTTCCTCCTGTTTTTGCATTTTATATATTTGGGATGAAACAGTTAAAGTATTCCCTTTATATATTTAGTTTTCTTTGATTTTGTTGGGTTTATATTGATTGCTATCATATTATATATTTTGTCCAGTGGGGATCTTCAACATATCCATCTGGGATATATGTTTACTGTTATCTTTTTTACTCCTATTGCTCCCCATGGGCTGCTCAGAGTTTGACCGGAACTCCACAAGCTCCTTATTTCCTTGATTTGTGTGATACATGTTTTGTGAGATTTTGAGTGTGATATATATTTCATTAAATTATTTATTTATTTTGATTATTATTATTACAATAATGTATTTCCTATTTTGTGTGTGTGTTTCCTGTTTTTCTGTTCTCCATAGAGGTAGAATTTTCATTTTATTATGTGATAATATCTAATTTATTTATTGAACACAGAGTGCTTACTTCATGATTCGACTACTTTCAGTTCTTTATGTAACTGCATGGGAAAGTATATGAAGTCTGTAATTCTTGAAGAAGCGGACACGTCCACAAAATGCGTAGACCGTAATAACAGCGACCATTGTCGGGCGTTTCCGAATCGGTTGTTGTTTGCGACCTCAAAACTGTAGGAATGTAATAATGGTTTTAAACCTTGTTCTAGTCTGTTTTTAATATTTGTATCAATAAAAGTTGATGGTATTTTTAAACAAGTTTTGTTTTACTATTGGAGGCATGTATAAAGTCCCATAATTATGGTATTTCAGTATATTCCATGGGGATGATGCCTCCTTTGGTAAGTTAATATGAGGATCACCACAAATATATATTGGATTTAATGTATTGTTTTGAGACTGGATAACAAATATCATAATTTAATTACTTGGTAGAGGCGGTTCAGTTAGTGACTAGGGTAATTAGTGACTATCCTTTTAGATGTCTCACTATTACAGTTGATAATTTGGATTTATGACAACTTTCCTGCTTGATGATATAGTTTTACCATTTATGTAATACTATATCATCATTTATTAAACTCTTCCCCCTGACACCTTAAAGATCAACTTCAAGCAGATGTATAAAAAGACACAAATGAATGCCATCATGTAGTAACAAAAACAGTATCAACTATATTTTTAAATGCAACTGAATTTGTCTTAATTAATATCTTCTTCTTTTTTACTATTAATATCATAATTACCTACTGTAACTCTTCAAACAGTATAACTGAAACTGAGAAATGGCGATGCAACAATGCACATGTACTGATTAGAGATGGGCCGAACACCCCCCTGTTTGGTTCGTAGCAGAACTCCCAAACAGGGGAAAGATTCTAACGAACGGCAAACCCCATTGAAGTCTATTGGAGCCGAACAGGAAGAATCAAAAGTGCCAATTTTGAAGGTTTATATGCAAGTAATTGGCCATAAAAGGGGTATGGGGGCCCTGGTACTGCTCTAGGGGACATGTATCAATGCAAAAAAAAAATTTTTTTCAGGCGCAATTTTAATGATGCTTACATTGCAACAATAAAAATGAAAATTCCTGTAAATATAGTGCATCTGTAGTATATATAGAACATGCTGCAGCAAAAATGACATTTCTAAAGAAAAAAACCCAAGTCAACTCACATTAAAAATGACTTGCAGTTGCAATTCTGGCTAGTTTAAAAAAATAAAGAAAAAAATGAGGTGCCCCCCCCCCCCAGTCCATACTAGGCCATTTAGGTCTGGTATGGATTTTAAGGGGAACCCAATGCCAATTTTTTTGTTAAAAGGCATGGGGTTCCCCCAAAAATCCTTAGGAGACCCATATCCAGGCATGCAGCCTCGCAGGTCAGTAAAAAGGGGGCGAGTGAGGGCCCACCGAACCATACCAGGCCACATGCCCTCAACATGGGGGTGCACGCTTTGGGGCAGGGGGGGCCCTGTCCCCCCACACCAAAGCACCTTGTCCCCATGTTGATGGGGATAAGGGCCTCATCCCCTCAACCATGGCAGGTGGTTGTGGGGGTCTGCGGGCAGGGGGCTTTAACAAGGGGGCCCCAGATGGCACTGATAGCACTGATGACACTGATAGCACTAATGACACAGTGACACTGATGGCACTGTAGCACTGTGGGCACTGATGTCCCTGTGACACTGATGCCACTTATTATACGGAGGGAGAGCCATCAATGAGAGATGATCTCATATGTTTACATTTGAGATCATCTCTCATTGGACACGCCGATCATGTGGTAAATGGTTGCTGTGACTGGCCAGTTACCACAATCTGTGATTGGCTGTGTCCAAGGGACACGGCCATCACAAATGTTCCCAGATGCATGCAATTAAGGCCTGCGCTGTAGCCGTCATTCGGCTATAGCGTGGGCACAAGGTGGTTAGAAAAAACATTGTCCTCTGATGTAAATCCATCTTCAATTGCGCCGCCGCCGCACCCAAAATAAAAAAATGCTGACCCAGGATGCACCAGACCATGATGTCACATGGTTTAGCCTGCAGTAGGTGTACCTTTTGGGTGCGGTAGGCGACGTGATGGATTTACATCGGGGGGCCCCGGTGTTTTTTATTTTTTAATAAAGGAATTGTCAAAAACTGTTTTTGTATTTTTATTACCTCTTGATGCTTGTTTGGTAAATGGGTAAGGGTACTATGTACCCCATATTCATTCACATGGGGGGTGGGGATGAGGCCCTTGTCAATGTGCTTTGGGGTGGGAGACAGAGCCCCCCTGCCCCAAAGCATCCACCCCCACGTTGAAGGCATGTGGCCTGGTATGGTTCAGGAGGGGGGCCCTCGCTCATTCCCCCCCTTCCTAACCTGCCAGGTTGCATGCCCGGATAAGGGTCTGATATGGATTTTGGGGGGGATCCCACATTGTCTTTTTTTTACCGACAATTTTTTTTTTATACTCAGCTGTCAGCGGGGAATTCAACTGACAGCTGATGACTCATCGGTTGTTAATGGCGCCATCACTTCACAGATCAGATCACTTGACCAAGACGCATCCTTATACTCTACATTAGTGATATGCAATTAGCGGACCTCCAGCTGTTGCAAAACTACAAGTTCCATCATGCCTCTGCTTCTGGGTGTCATGCTTGTGGCTGTCAGAGTCTTGCTATGCCTCATTGGACTTGTAGTTCTGCAACAGCTGGAGGTCCGCTAATTGCATATCCCTGCTCTACATCAATTATCCGTAGCTCTGCTGTGGGGATCTTCTTGTCCAACATATTCTTCTTTGTTGTGAGCGTCACTAGGTATATGGGAGGCTCAGCTAAGGTCTCTAAGTCCTATGAACCTGCCTAAATCAACCACATCATTTCTTTTTTGTTTATATTTCCATTTTTCATTGAAGATCATACATATAGTAAATTACTTTTCTTGCACAACCACAGTCTTCAATGAGTAGGTTTCCTGCTTGAAATCTTGCCAGTGAGGAGAACCGTAGTCCAAGGATTTGAGGAAGGGAAGACAAAAAAACTCTATACTATGGGTAAATACATAAAATATGTATAACTACTATCTGTTTATTGAGAACTAACTTGGCATATAAAAAATGTTCTAATATTTTATAGTTAGGAATATTAAAATAAATGCAGACCTTGCCTAATAAAGTCTTACACTGACAGAGCAATACATTTTTCTTAAACTATGTATAAATGCATGATGTATTTTATGCACACATAGTCATTAGGATCAAAAAGGTAAAAGACCTTTGCAGTAACTTTATCCTTCATTAGTGAGGCAGATCAAAGGAATGTCTATTTCAGGCAAGACTGCAGTAAAATTTTAAGAAGATTTCCTGATAATTTTTGTAAATGGAAAAGGTATTTACTTCCACCTTTTTATGTATTTAAACCAAAGTGTGAAGCATAATATTGCCTTTCTCTAAGACACAGACCACTGAGGCTACTTGCATTATACGTGGCAGACTTTTTGTATCTGTCAATTTAAAGTAATAGCATTAGTTTGCATATTTCATTTTTGTTAAGTTAACCTTAGCTATTCATGTTACTGTGTTATAGCTCAATATTTCTGACAGCCTATTGTGCCTTTTGTAACTGGAGACCCTGTTTTTTATATGAAAAAAAAATTCAATTATCTTGGACAAAATATACAGCCTATAGAATTTGGCTTGGGTTGCTGGTATGGTCCTTTAAAGATATACTTTTCCTAAAATCGAAATGTTTGCCAGTTAAACGTGATATAGATCGGGTCTGTGATAAAATATATATGCTCAACATGTGACACATATATTGCCAAACCCGCCTGCTGGTGCATAGGGTGTTAAAAGGATGAATATATCAAACAGCATAGACCTTCAAGCAGTCAGATCAAATGCTGGAGTATAGAAGCAGTTACCTAGATGACAAACCACACACACACACACACACACACACACATATTTTCAGATTACTTTACTAATGCCGCAAAGCAGTAAAACTATCCAATATCCTTGCTGATCATTGACTGGAGCTGCAAGATATCACATACAGGTACATAAATTAGCAACTTACAAAGTCTTTTGGATATTAGGGTCAGATGTGCAAGACATGGGGGTTGATTTACTAAAACTGGAGAGTGCAAAATCTGGTAGCCAATCAGCTTCTAATGTCAGCTTGTTCAATTAAGCTAAAAACAAACAAACTGGAAGGTTATTGCATTCTATTCAGAGCTGCCCCAGATTTTGCACTGTCTAGTTATAGTTAAATCAACCTTATAGTCTCTCCAAAAGAGAGACTCACTGCAAAACAGTAGCACTCAAAAACATTAAGCAGATCACAACTGATCCTTTCACAGCCATCCCCAGCTGTTTAGAACTACACACTTCAGCACTTAGCCCTGTGTTTTGCTCTTATTAGGATTTACATATAGATTTGTGACTATACACACCAGGGGATGACAAATTTCAAGTTATTAATTCTGTCTATCTGGAAGCTTAGGGGGTTATATATCCCCTCAAGCTGCCTAAAAAAAATTAAAAAATAAAGGTCTTTTGGCACCAAAAAATTAGGTTCTACAATGTCAATTCAGTAAACATGTACATTTTTTTTTACAACATCTTTAAATGTACATAGACATACACATAGATAAAATGGCATAGGTCATAACATCATGCCACTTGGGGGGCATAGCCTCAGTGGCACATTGTCATGGGCAGAGTGGAAAGTATAAAAGATGGGCCACATTTGAATGCACAGTGACTAGAACATTGATGGGTACACTATGGGGGGACCATGCAGTCTTTCCTTGTAATATTTAATGGAGGACACTGTTTGCTGATAAATGTACCGGTAGTGACTTGCCCCCTCTTGAGGATGGATCTGTCAATATTTTATAAAGTAAGGGTTTTCTCCATAAAGTACTGTTCACAGCTTGTTGTGTAATTCTGGGACAACTTTAAGGAAAATCTGATTGGGACCTTGCAGCCTCTTTGAGATTATCTCCTGTAGGAAGGCATTCTGTATATGATCGTCTACTTATAACTGCAATAACTCTCTCAGAAGTTTGAAAGGACGGGTATGGGCTGCATATTACTATAAATATTATTTGGATTTTTACAATATAGAGACCTTTGGGTGTCTAAATACGATGTAATATCCTTACAGATAGCTCAGTTTTTGAGTTCTGCTACTTTGTACCTTTTTTGGTTTCCCTTCATATTATGGTGTCTTGGGATGCTATATGCTGCGCTGCTGCAACAAAGGAAGCTTTTTTTTAGGATGGATCTATTTTCTATGTAAGATGAATTTACATAAATATCAACTTTATTGGCAATTTGATGGAAATATATAATGATTCTAATATCTTATTATACATTGTAGATTTCATTTGTCCATATTCTCCTGAGTAAATGAATAAATCTCATGAAACGACTTGAGAAAATATTTTTTCTGTACATGCTGTAATAAGCATACTTGGTTAAATACAAAAGCAGGGGGGACTTTGGGCTGAAGGTGTTTTTTTACTTTTTTGTATGTTGCAATGCATGGCCTATACAATTTTATCCATGCATATTTGCTGTATACTTTTAAATATGTTGTAATACATATGTATGTCTTTGGCATTGTACTCATAGATCCTTATTTTTTGGTGCCAGGAGAGTTCAATTTTCAATATTTGAATAAAGATTTGTCACATTTATCAGGGATGGTGGCACCCTCTTAATGCATACCTCAGGGGGTTTTGGAGTAATTGAATCCTCTTATACCATAACTAAATTGCTAAAATCAATATGTGCAAGGCATGATATTAGAAAAAAGATAATTTTGAGCAACATGCCTTTATCCAACAAAGAACTACAATGTGCATTATTTCAATTGGACAATCAAGTAGTTCAAATTAGTCCTGAATGCCTTCAATCTGATAAAAAAAGATAGGGGAATGAATCCTACATACAGTACCTCACAAAAGTGAGTACACGCCTCACATTTTTGTAAATATTTTATTATATCTTTTCATGTGACAACACTGAAGAAAGGGCACTTTGCTACAGTGTAAAGTAGTGAGTGTACAGCTTGTATAACAGTGTAAATTTGCTGTCCCCTCAAAATAACTCAACCCACAGCCATTAATGTCTAAACTGCTGGCAACAAAAGTGAGTACACCGCTAAGTGAAAATGTCCAAATTGGGCCCAATTAGCCTTCTCGGTGTCATGTAATTCATTAGTGTTACAAGGTCTCAGGTGTGAATGGGGAGCAGGTGTGTTAAATTTGGTGTCAATCTCTCATGCTGGTCACTGGAAGTTCAACACGGCACCTCATGGCAAAGAACTCTCTGAGGATCTGAAAAAAAGAATTGTTGCTCTACATATACAAGAAGGTACTTCCTGATGATGTGTTACCTAAACACAAAATGCATTGAAGCTGTGCCCTTCTACCCAACGTCATTTCCGGGTGCTTGGTTAAGACTATCACAGCGGTGAAGTACACGCCACTATGTGAACAACTGGTCCTATTTGCAAGCATGCCATTTATGTCAGTAATGACATATAAGCACCAGCAAATGTGAGTTGTCATTTCTGGATACTTTTTAATTCTCTTTTAAATAAAGCAGTGTTACACTATGTGATTTTTATGTATGTCTCCAATATATCGGTAACAACTTTTATGGAGGAATACTTGATTTAACAACACTGGCCCTTCCCATGCTCCAGAGTGTATTGGTTCCTCGTCACAGTCATCTGTTTGATCTATGGGCTTTTTGAATATTGATTTCTGGTGAGTTTAAACCCCTAGCACACACATGGTGGTAAATCACTATTGGATATACTGCACTTCGTCACTTTATGAGCATGGTTATGGACAGATTTATATCTCCTTTTTTACATTATATATTTTTTATATATTTTTGATGAACTTTTTTGATTATTCATTTGCAATGATCACTTTTTGTTGATTTTTATGGACTGTATTTGGTATGTGTATGCACTTTATATATATGCACTGTATTAATACTGCAAGAGGTTAAGCGCCAATCACTCCATATTTTTTGTATTATAAAGATGGCCTAGGCTATAAGAAGATCACCAAGGTCCTGAAACTGAGCTGCAGCATGGTGGGCAAGATGATACAGCATTTTAACAGGACAGGTTCCACTCAGAACAGGCCTCGCCATGGTCGACCGAAGTTGGGTGCACATGCTCAGCATCATATCCAGAGGTTGTCTTTGGGAAATAGACGTATGAGTGCTGCCCGCATTGCTGCAGAGGTTGAAGGGGTGCCTGTCAGTGCTCAGACCATATGCCGCACACTGCATCACAAATTGGTCTGCATGGCTTTCGTCCAAGAAGGAAGCCTCTTCTAAAGATGATGCACAAGAAAGCCCACAAACAGTTTGCTGAAGACAAGCAGACTAAGGACATGGATTACTGGAACCATGCCTTGTAGTCTGATGAGACCAAGATAAACTTATTTGGTTCAGATGTGTCAAGCGTGTGTGGCGGCAACCAGGTGAGGAGTACAAAGACAAGTATGTTTTGTCTACAGTCAAGCATTGTGGTGGGAGTGTCATGGTCTGGGGCACTGGGAAGCTACAGTTCATTGAGGGAACCATGAATGCCAACATGTACTGTGACATACCAAAGCAGAGCATGACCCCCTACCTTTGGAGACTGGGCCGCAGGGAAGTATTCCAACATGATGATGACCCAAAACAAACCTCCAAGACGACCACTGTCTTGCTAAAGAAGCTGAGGGTAAAGGTGATGGACTGGCCAAGCATGTCTCCAGACCTAAACCCTATGGATCATCTGTGGGGCATTCTCACACATAAGGTGGAGGAGTGCAAGGACATCCATCCGCTCCCTGATGTCATCATGGAGGAGTGGAAGAGAACTCCAGTGACAACCTGTGAAGCTCTGGTGAACTGCATGCCCAAGGGGGTTAAGGCAGTGCTGGAAAATAATGGTAGTTACACAAAATGTTGACACTTTGGGCCACATTTGGACATTTTCTCTTAGGGGTGTACTCACTTTTGTTGCCAGCAGTTTACACATTAATGGCTGTGTTTTGAATTATTTTGAGGGGACAGAAAATGTACACTGTTATACAAGCTGTACACTCACTACTTTACATTGTAGCAAAGTGTTATTTCTTCAGTGTTGTCACATTAAAAGATAGAATAAAATATTTACAAAAACGTGAGGGGGTGTACTCACTTTTGTGAGATACTGTATATAGCACTTCTCTAACTATAAAATATAACTATTTAAGGTAAAAAAAAAAATTACACCTGCTTACCTACTAACAGGAAGAACATTAAGAAGTGCTCTAAAAGATGACATATACAGTATCTATTTATTTTCCATACAGGGGATGAGAAGAGTAAGGAAAAAAATAAAGAGTGCTTTGTAAAGCATATCTTCTTCTAGTGAATACAGTATTCTATGCCACTAACTTAAGCCCAGCAGCTATCTCTCTTATTAGCATATAATGTTTAAAAGAGGAAGTAGGACTATATTTACACACATTGTTCAGACACCAATCCCTGAACCAAGCTAGCTTACCACTAAATATTTCATGAAATATCCTAATTGAATTAAGAGACCAGTGCTTCTCCTAATCAATGTATATACAGTACATTGGCTATGGGATGTACCCTGTCAAATAAAGGGGCAGACATTCCCTTCTCTCAGCAAAATAGAGGTCCTAAGATTGCAACATTGTTTACTGAGCAGCCACCAAGTGAACCTCTTGATAACATAGCCTGTCCGTCCAAAAATTATTTTTTCTAGGTAGCAATATGCAATGCTACATTGTTGTGCTAAAATCTGCAACAGAAAGGGTAAGAATTATCAATGTTTTGCTTTTATATGTGCCATTTCATTCATGCTGTGTTGTAAAGTTTTCAGTATAGATATAGTCTTCAAACTACGATTCCATTTCTGACTTCTTGCTTTCTCTAACAAAGAATCTTCACAAAGAGTTATACAGCTGACTGATTCTAAAGTATATATGTAAATCCATGGGCAGTACCTTTTTAATTATTCCATCCCTTATCATTGAGAATGGGGTTATTAATAACTTGGATCCACCCCATTTCAATATTCTGTAATGCAGAAATGTTACACAGTATAGAACAAATGACTGAAGTGTCAGGTCCTGGATCACCTGCTGGTGGCTCTGTGTTTCCTAGAGTAGAATGATGTAGTTTCAGTGGCCACCAGTGGATGTCTCCCATTAGCCAGCTAATCCCAGTAATCAGTCTCACCTGAGGCTGTCTGCTGGGAAGGTATATATCTCTTTCCATAACTTCCCTCACTGGGTCAGTGTTTTGCCTGTATGCCTTCTGCCTGGTTATTGATCTGCTGCTCCTGACTTTGATCCTGATTTCCGCTGTGATTCTGTTCCAGTACCTGTATTCTGTGCCATGTTACTTCATATCTGCTCCCCTTGTTCCTAATCCCAGTTCTGGCCTCCTTCCCTAACCATATCCTTGCAGCGCCTGTCTTGCCCTGTTTTTCTGTGTTCCCCATTGTTTATACTGTATATTGCATTATAGTTAGGTTTCAAGTTATACATTTTGTCACTTGGTTTATTGTCATCCTGACAACACACTGTCATCCTCCCTAGATGCACTTGCTCCCCTCTCTACCCGCAGAACAAGACCTCATCTGCCACAACCCTGGCAAACAGACAACACCAGAAGCCTCAAGAGACGCAGCCGTGCTCTTGAGCGAGCGTGGCGTAAATCTAAATCCCTGCAAGACTTTAACCTCTATAAATCTGCCCTTCTCAAATACAACTCCCGCCTCCACACTGCTAAACAAACCTACTACAACACTCTCATCCAAACCCTCTCATCCTAAATATCTCCAATTTCAGAACGTCCCTAAATCTAAATGCGGTGCGAGCGAGTTCTCGTGCCGACGCAGAGAACTCCGAAGACCACAACAGACAAACGGTCCCAACACCGTCTACTCCAGAACAAGACGCCCATCTCTCCCCTCGTTCACGTAGATCCCTCCTACTGTCACACAACAGTCCTACTGTTATTTGGTTCACTGTTTTACATATTGAACTTTGGATTGATATTACGTTATATGTCATATTTGTTACCCCT
>BLSH010249788.1:457008-469950 GCA_018402905.1 Glandirana rugosa
AAACGAAGTCCGATGTTGGGTATAGAATCTATCGTTAGATGGGAAATAAATAATGTCATTCATTCCTAATGGCCATCGCCAATGTATAGACATAAGGGTATGTATATTCCCTTATTAGTCTGTATAAATAAATGGAACACCAGTTGAATGCCTGTGGAGATCCATCTCACATCCTTTTCATTTATTCTCAAAAACATATTGCATATGAAAGATAGTCACACAAAGCCAATCATGGAAAATAAAGGAGAAAGGTAAAATAATAATAAATGATGAGGAATAAATAAAGAAGGTAGAAATAGGGTGAAAAGTGGAAAGAGATATTAACTACTGAATAAATGGGAACATATCACTGACTAGGTTGAGTCTCATTAGCGCTCCCAACCCCCAGATACAAAACCCTCTAAAAAGGGTTTGTATGAAATGGTTTAATTTAGCCCTGGAAGGGTTGTAGCCTGAAGCAAATGAATCCAACGGATTTCAGATTGTAGGAAGATCTTATTCCAGTCTCCTTCTCGGAGGCTGGGATGGACCCAGTCCAATATCAGAAATTTAACTTTAGGGAAAATACCAATATGTTTATTTTTCACATGTCGACCAAGAGGTAGGTCCTCATTTGCTGTTTTCATGTTTTGAATGTGCCTATATGCACGTTACCCACATAAAAACAACCACAGTCGCATAGCAGCAAGTATACAACGCCTCTGGTTTTACAGTTAGCTTAGTATTTAGGCTTGAATTTTACCCCATTTGGTAGTGCGGGGTTGCGGATAGTGTACATATACTGACAATATCCACAACCCCCACAGGTAAAGGTGGCAGGGTATTTACATGGGTCCTCCAAAGTAGCATTATAATCACTTTGGACCAATTGGTCCTTTAGCGATTTTGATCGTTTGTAGGTAATAGCCGGTTGGTTCATAATGAAAGGATTGATTTCTGGATCGGATAGAAGATAATGCCAGTGTCTGCATAGAATTTTCTGCAGTTCACCATGCTGATTGGAGAACTGTGCAATGAAACGTATATGATTGAGATTTAGTTTTTTATCCTTTTTGTAATGAATAAGTTGATGTCTCTCTTTTCCCAGAGCCCGGTTGTATGCTCTTTTTAAGCATCTTTTGGAGTAGCCTCTTTGTAAGAGACGTTCTCTAAGTGCGTCTGCTTCTATCTTAATATCATCAGTACAGTTATGTTTTATACACAAATATTGACTGTATGGAATTGATGTTAAAAGTGGGGCTGGATGGGAGCTTGAGGCATGCAAAATGTTGTTATCTGCAGTAGGTTTACGAAACAGCACGGTTCCTACCCGATCCTCCCCATCTTTACAGATGCTGATGTCCAGAAACAGAATCGCACTGAAGTCGTACGACATAGTAAAGGTGAGATTTATCGTGTTAACATTTAATTGGTCTAGGAAGTCCTGCAGAGTATCTACAGGGCCATCCCAGACCACAAAGATGTCATCAATATAACGATGCCACATGTTGACATACCCTGCAAAAACCGACATTTTTTCAAAATCAAATAAAGTTCTTTCCCACTCCCCCAGGTACATGGGGCACAACAAGTCCCCATCGCAACCCCCTGCACCTGGAGGAAATAGGAATCTGCAAAGCAAAAGTGATTATGGTGAATAATATAATCAAGAGCCTCCAAAATGGGTTCTTGTACATAAGGCCTTTCTAATACATGAAAAGCCAATATCATTGCTTTTTGTGTTGAAGTCTGCCTCAAATACAGACTCTTTCTGATACTTACTCTATTACCCCTAACAGTACCCCCTCGATATAAGGAGGTACAGGATTAATCCACCCACCGCCATTTATATATACACGACAGTCATTATGCATCTTTGAGCTGCCACAGGTACTTATCAGCTTTTAGCTATTCTTTCCTAACAGTCCACATTTTTCAAAAAAATATAAAGGTGCAATATATCATATTGCACTGTACATATATATATATATATATATATATATATATATATTTGACCTTAAGCCCCATATACTCTCCCCATATACTCTCATTCTCTCATTACAACAAAATTTTGACTTAAATGTACAAGATATCACCTCTGATGAAGGTCTTTAGTACCGAAATGCATTAGGTTTTGTACATGATCTATGTCACATGTATTATTACATATTTGAATGTTGACAATGGGCATATACATTATTTCCTCTTTTTTTTTTTTTTACGTAATCTTTTTTTATTTTTAGAGCATAGATAGAATATATGCAGATATACATTCTGGTAAACCATGTGTCGTCACATCACATCAAAAGCCATTTATAACATCAGCGAGCTACCAGGGTAACCTAAGAATGCGAAGCAGTGTTAGAGGTCTGGAGGGCTCGGTGGTACCCCCATGTCCCCAATTTAGATGCCGACATGCAATTCGCCGGCACAGTCATGACCCCAGGCCGTCCCTCCCTAACCGAAAGGGGGGGCCCGAAGGGCCTCCATCATACCCTCTCCGCCAGGAAGGTTGCCCGGAGGGCTGACTGGCATGAGGCCACGCCCCAGTGATGGGCCTCCCCCTCTCTGCCACCGAGGGGGAGGTCACAGCTTATTGTAGAGACGCGGGGCACCCAACAAACCCCCCAGACACAGCCCATCAGACCTTTGTCCTGGTCAGCCTCTACTGCCTTTTGATTCATTAATGCATAACATGTTTGCGTATCTGCAGAACATTTCTCCAGTTTGACCCATCCCCTGTCGGCCATGTGGAAACGCCAGTTTAGGATTCTTTGTAGGGCAATGGCCCTGTAGTATCGTTTCAGGTCTGGGACATCCAGACCGCCACGTTGTTTGTGGCGTTTCAGCACTCGCATAGCACGTCTGTGTTTCTTGTCGTTCCACACGAATCTCGTCAGGAGGCTAGTCACCCCCAGAGAAAAAGGAGCCCGGCAGTGCGGTCGGGACCATCTGCATATAAAAAAGTATTCTCAGGAGCACGTTCATTTTGATTATATTAACACGGCCTAGCCATGTGAAGGCCGTTTTTGTCAAGGTGGCGAGGTCATTTTTAATTTCTGCCAATAAAGTAGGATAACTATTGTCGTACAATGTCTCGTACCTATCTGTAAGTTTAATGCCCACATATCTGATAGCGGATTTGGCCCAGGTGAAGGAAAACTCAGCTTGAAGGCTGTTGATCATGTGCCTCAGTATCGTGATTGGCAATATGTCTGATTCCATGTAGTTAATTTGGAAGTTGGGCAGATTGCCATACCTTTGGGATTCGGCCATAAGATTAGGTAACGAAATCCGAGGCTCTGAGATATAAAAAAGAATGTCATCGACGTAGGCCAACAGTTTGTGCTCTGTATCGCCCACCTTTAGTCCTTTAACATTAGGGTGGGCTCTGATTGATCGTAGCATGGGCTCTAACGCGAGAGCAAAAAGAAGGGGCGACAACAGACACCCCTACCTAGTGCCATTCCTAATTGAGAATCTAGTGGAAAAAAAACATTCACCTTCACCTGGGCCTGTGGCTGTGAGTATAAGGCAAAGATCCATGTCAGCATTTTTGGGCGTAGCCCAAGATGCTCTAAGACCCCCCCGTAGGAAAGGCCATCCCACCCGGTCGAAGGCCTTCTCCGCATCTGTGGATAGGATGAGATAGTGGCCCCCGACCGGGTCATTCCATGCCCAATTGGTGAGGATGATAGCTCTTAGTGAGTTGTCCCTGGCTTCTCTCCCAGTCACAAACCCAGATTGGTCGGTGTGCACCACCTCAGGGACTAGGCGCTTTAATCTATTTTCCAAGATTTTCGCATAAACCTTGACATCCGTGTTCAGCAAGGAGATTGGTCGGTAACTCTGTGGTTGTGTTGGGTCCTTCCCTTCTTTGGGTATTACTGTTATGTGTGCCAGCAGCGCTTCAGGGGGAATTCCCTTTCCGTCCGCCACCGAATTAAAGTAGCTACTCATTGGTCTCAGCAAGAAGGGTAAAAAGGTAGAGTAATAACTCCTGTCTAGTCCGTCTGTGCCCGGGCTCTTCCCACTAGGCAGTGATTTGATCACCCCCTCAACCTCAGCCAGCGTGATCGGGGCCTCCAATGTCTCTAACTGCTCTTCTGTGATGGGTGGGAGACCTGAGTCTTTTATATATTCCCGTATGTCTTTATGTTTGTCGGGGCGGTCTGATGTCGGGCTATTATCGTCTATTGAATATAAACGTGCATAGTAGTCCATGAAAGCCAGTGCAATCTTAGATGAGTGGGACACTGTGTCCCCCGTTGCGGACTTTATTTTGTGAATATGTGACTGGGCTCTCCGTTTCCGTAGGGCCCTTGCCAACATGCGGCTGCATTTGTTCCCCTGCTCATAAAATCTATGAGCCTGAGACCGCCATTGTTTGCAAATTTTTCGGTCCAGCAGACGGGAGAAGAGTTCCCTCAATTCTAGTAGTGTTTTAAGGACATCTGGGTGGCTGTTTCTTTTATGACAAAGTTCGGCTTTCTGGAGGTGTTCTAGTACTCGCTGAAAATCTGCCTGCTGTGCTTTTTTAATCCTGGCGCCTTGCGAGATTAGCTCGCCCCTGACCACTGCCTTGTGCCCTTCCCAGACCAAGCTTTCCATTACCCCGACGTCTGTGTTTTCTGCAAAGTAGTGCCGCAGAATTTTGGACACCTTCGAGACCACCACGGAGTCGTCTAGGAGGTTCGAGTTTAGTCGCCAAGACCATGGTTTGCCCCTGCTCTGAGGCTGCTGAAGAGTAATTGTGATGGGTGCGTGATCGGAAATGGTTATTGATTCAATAGTGGCCTCCTGTAGCAGCTCGACGGTGTGGTGATCCACCAGTAGCATATCTATCTGTGTGTACATGTTGTGCACTGCAGAGTAATAACTATAATCCCTGCCAGAAGGATGCATTATCCTCCAACTGTCCATAAGTAAATGTGACTGGATCGCTTTACGAAAGCACCTGAGGAACGCGTATGAGTGTGTGGGGCGACTATGAGAAATGTCTAGAATCGGATCTGGGCTGACATTAAAATCTCCCCCCACCACCAGATGGCCCTCACGGAAGGCAGCCAGCCTGTCTAGCGTGTCCTCCAAGAATGTCACCTGATTTGTGTTAGGGACATACAGTGTGGCAAAAGTATATTTTGTTCCCTCTAGCGTGCCCTTCAGAAAGATGAATCTGAATAGTGGATCAATTATGTTGTGCTCTGGCTGAAAGGACAGTTTTTGTGGATGGCTATCGCCGTTCCTTTAGCTTTTGAGGTTGGGGAGACACTAAGGAACCACTGATTAAAGAGATGTGTGGGTAATCTGGGCTGGGACTGGGAGGTGAAGTGTGTTTCCTGTAGCATCACAACCTGGGCCTTCAATCTCCTAAGTTCAACCCATAACTTACTCCTCTTATATGGCGAGCACAGACCTCGCACATTGTATGAGATTACCTTCAAAGTAGTCATGGAGGATGCCATAGCGTTCTCTTTCGTAGTTCATTGTGGGGATCCTGGTGTGGGACGTCTGGCCACTGAGGCTTCCCAAAAGTGTCCTCCCGAATAAGAGAGAGAGAGAGAAAAACAGGAGAAAGAAAGGAGAAAAGATAAGGAGAGAAAATGTTAAACCGCAGTTTAATAACATAGACAATGAAAAAAAAGATAATAACAAAACAAATCCGGCAAACTTCGGCCGGTGTTCTATATAAACAGTCGATGCTGGGTCTGGGGCGCAGCCCCTGCCCTCTAAGGAGCGGCCTTTGCCACCCGACCCATCATTTCCTTCAGGAATAACTCCCATGGGAAGATGGCCTACTGGGGGAACTGGGGCCACTGCAGGGGGAACAAGGGAAGTGTGTCTCCGCTCCCTCCACCATTTTTAATGGCAAAAAATAGTAACCTTGGGGTAAACATGGAATGGGCTTGGGATAAACTTGGAATAAACTTGAAACGGGCAGACTAAGTTGTTATGAGCTGTTGTGGCACATCTGGAGGGTTCTGGAGAAAGGGGATGTGGCAATGAAGATGCACCGGTATCAGGTGCGAGGTCTAGACCCAGGGCAGTCAGATGTCCCCACCCGAAGAGGATCATACCAATTATGGGTAAGCTAGGAGTCTCTATGTTGTATAAGTTCTGTGGTATGAGACAGGCTCCAGGTACTGCAACCTGGACCCTGAGTGTCTATGTGGTAGGGAGGGGAAGGAAGTCATCCATCAAGTAGAAAGGCAGGTGTTATTTAGTCTCTGCTGGTTGATGGCCTCTGCGAGTCCCTGGAGGTGCGTCTCCTGCGGCCTCTGGAGCGACGCCTATTCTTCGCTTTTTGCTATGACGGGGGGAGAGTCACTGTCGGAAAGTCCATTGACCCCCTCCAGTCCGGAAAGTCCACCTGCCCAAGGTCCAGGGCTATAAGGAAGTTAGGTAGATCATCTTTTGTATACAGGGTGACCTGTCTGCCATCTTTTTTGACCTGTAGATTGAAGGGGAAGTCCCAACTATATGTTAGGTCTGCAGCCCTGAGGGCTGACATAACTGGGCGCAATGCTCTGTGTTGCATTAAAGTCCTCCTGGACAAGTCCTGGTAAAAGGATAGTTTTGCTCCATCGAAGTCGCAGTAAGGTCTATTACGCATCTTTTGCATGATGCGGTCTTTCAGGGTGTACTTGTGGAGCTTACAGATTATATCCCGCTAATTGTCCTGGTCTTGCGAAGGTGGTCTCAGAGCCCTGTGTGCCCGGTCTATCTCCACAGGGGCGGTTTGGGGGAAGCTCCAAAATGGTTCTGAATATATCAGTAAGAGTGGGTATTATGTCTCTAGGTGCTGTCGCCTCAGGCAGGCCTCTAATACGTATATTTGCCCTCCTACTCAGGTTCTCAAAGTCATCCATTTGTGAAATGAGGGCCTCAATTTTCTTATCCTGGGCAGTGCATCTGTCCTGTAGAATTGATATGTGGGGGATAGTGTCCTCCAGCTTCTGCTCCAGTGTTTCAACTCTGCCTCCCAGATGTGCAGTGTCTGCCTTGAGCTGTGTAATATCTTTAGTGAATGCCTTTTCAATTTTGGCAGTAAAGCGTTCTAAGTCCTCCCTCGTGGGCAGCGACCATATATGGCGCCGGAGGTCCCCATCTCCCAGAATGTCTGCCTGATCAGCCTGCGAGCCCTGTGATGAAGCTGACCCTGGGGAATAGGGGGGCGCGGTGTCACTCACCAGGCGAGGCGATGCGATCTGTGAGGCCTGGGGTTGTCGCTGCGGAGTCGGCATAGCCGCTTGGTGCTGTGCGTCCTGAGGAGTCGGCGCCATCTTAGAGCTCTCTTTCCCGGCCTGGCGTGTCTCCAGAAAAAAACTGTCCAAGGGGCCCTTGCGGATTTGCTCCGCGGGTGGCGGCTGGGAGACGGTTCTCCTGTGCTGGGACATCTTCGTCTGGCCTTCTGCAGTCAGCAAGGTCCCCAAGGAGGCTGTATTATGCTGCTGTGGATCGGAGCTGAGGGAATGTGCGTCCTCACTCCTCCATGCCTCAGCCACGCCCCAGAGCTTATTCTGTGATCGCTGGGCAGAGCAGAGGAAGCCTTCCTTCCTTTCCAGACTTCTTTGTAGAGGACACAGGCAGATCACACAGAACCCAACCTCCACTGCAACCTGTGTGACGGAAGTGTCCCTCTTCTGTGTCCAGTCTGCACACCTACACAGTACAGGGGCACTGGGGAGCATTTCCTCTTTTTAATCAATTTTTGTATAAATAAATTACCTTTTTATCAAAAAATATTTGTTCACTGTGTGCCTCCAAAAAGTCCCACCTAGAGGGTTAACTGTGTTTGTATTTGCAATGACACCATAAAACAACTTATTCACTCCTTGGTTATTTCCCACCTTGACTACTGCATCTCTCTCCTTAATGGCCTACCTTTACACAGGCCATCCCCCCTTCAGTCTATTATGAATGCTGCTGCTAGACTAATACACCTCACTAACCGATCCGTGACTGCTGCCCCTCTCTGCCAATCCCTTCACTGGCTTCCCCTACCCCACCGTGTACAATTTAAAATACTAATCACAACATACAAGGCCATCCACAACATCGCCCCCAGCTACCTCAGCAACCTCATCTGCAGATATCGCCCAAATCGTCCCCTCCGCTCCTCCCAGGACCTCCTGCTCTCTAGATCCCTTATTACCTCCTCCCATGCTCGCCTTCAGGACTCAACCCAGTATGTCCAATCAGCCCCCACCCTGTCCACCTTTAAAAGATCCCTGAAAACTCATTTATTCAGGGAAGCCTATCCCTCACCCACCTAAGAACTGTACCTGGGCCACCCCCATCAACCCATCCCCCGCAGCTACCACCTTTTGTACCACCTCCCCCCTCCCTTTAGAATGTAAGCTCTATGAGCAGGGCCCTCCGTCCCTCCTGTATTGAACTGTATTGTAATTGTGCTGTCTCCCCCCTCTACATTGTAAAGTGCTGCATAAACTGTTGGCGGTATATAAATCGTGTATAATAATAACAATAATAATTATCCACATATATCTTACTTTAATCATACACAGTCTGGTTTCAATTTCCTAAGAGAAATGGTCACCCCTACCGTTGCTGGATACTGGCGCTCAGCATCCATTATATGCAGCCTCTTGAAGCCTTATTCAGTCAGGTTACCATGAAATTATAAAAATATATAAAAATATATAAAGCTAAAGTTAACCACTTCAATACCAGGCACTTACCCCCCTTCCTGCCCAGACCAATTTTCAGCTTTCAGCCCTATCACAATTTGAATGACAATTGTGCGGTCATGCGACGCTGTACCCAAACAAATTTTTATAGTTTTGTTCCCACAAATAGAGCTTTCTTTTTGTGGTATTTGATCACCTCTGCAGTTTTTATTTTTGCGCTACAAATAAAAAAAGACCAAATATTTTGAAAAAAATATGTTTTTCTCTGTTTCTGTCACAAAACTTTGTAAATAAGTACATTTTCTCCAGCACTGATAGGCACTGATGAGGCTGCACTGATTGGCACTGATGAGGCTACACTGTTTGGCACTGATGAGGCTGCACTGATGAGGTGGCACTGGCGGGCACTGATAATGATGAGGCACTTATATGCAGCACTGATGGGCACTGATAAGCAGCACAGACTGGCACTGATAGGTGGCACTGATATGCAGCACTGACTGGCACTGATAAGAGGCACTGATGGGCATTCATAGGCGGCTCTGATGGGCACTGATAGGTGACACTGATGGGCACTGATAGGTGGCACTGGTGGGCACTGATAGAAAGCACTGTAATGTGTGCATTTCCTGGTGGTCTAGAGTAGCATCTAAAATAGGCACTGAGTGCCATCCATGTTGGGCATTATGCCCCTTACCTGGTGGTCTAGGGTGGGCTCCCTGATTGGCACACTGGTGGTCCTAGTCGGCTCCCTGGTGGTCCCTGGGCAGGCTCTCCCTGGTTATCCCTGGGTGGGCTCCCTGATGGTCTAGGGTGGCGATCCTAGGGTGGGCTGCACTGATAAACAATCAGCGCAGATCCCCCTGTCAGGAGAGCTGCCGATTGGCTCTCCTCTACTCGCGTCTGCAGATGCAAGTAGAGGAAAAGCCGATACATGGCTCTTCCTGTTTACATCATGATCAGCCGTGATTGGTCACGGCTGATCATGTAGTAAAGAGATTCCAATGGAAGCTCTTTACCAAGATCAGTAATGCGGTGGGTCAGACTGACACACCGCACCCCCAATCACCGTGAACATGGGTTATCCTGAGGACGTCAATGGACGTCCAGTCAGGATAACTGACCACCCGCCCGGACCTCATTTGTCAATAGGCCGGGCGGGAAGTAGTTAAAGTGACTGTAAACTTTTGACATGAATAAATGAATAATGAACAAAGCACATACTTCTATACTGTGTTTCTGACTCTATCCAAGTGTGATTTCTCCCTGCGGCCTCATTTTTCTATTATCTGCATGAGTCATTTCTGACAGATTTTCCAGACTCCAAGAGATAATTGGTGATGGGGGAGGAGAGCACCAGCACACAGGCTGTGATTGACAGCTACAGCTGTGCCTGTTTCCCGTGTACTATGAGAAACTCCTCCTCCAATCCTCCTCCAATCAGGGTTATGAACTCTCCTCACTGAACTCTGCAGTGTGAGTCTTCAGATCCCTGCCCCCTGCTTTTCAGAGCTGAGAGAGATTGTGTGTAAAATGTGTGTTTTGTAAGACTGTAGAGAGGAGATAGCTGCAGGTCAACAGGTACAACTTATGTAGGAGGATTTGTTTCTTCTCTGTGTTTCACCCGAGGCCAGTCACTTCACTGGGTCTATGTAAGGGTTTATAAGCACTTTAAATTAAACTGTATGGACTTGCACAGTGGCAACTCTTTCATGCAAAAAGTACCCAATATTCCAGCTAGTAGTAGTTACTTACATTCTACTTTACCTTTTCTTTAAAGTTGAAAGTTTTAATATGACAGAACAAGTCCAGTTGAATGTGACTTAAAGTAGAATTATAGGCAAAACTTTTTATTCTCTTTGGATAGAGGGATTTAACCTCTGTCAGCTTTTTTTGCCATCTGCGTCCCATTGGGGAGATTTCCCTTCACTTCCTATCCCATAGCCAAACAGGAAGTGAAAGGAAATCCTGGGAACTTAAGGGAATTCCTTGGGGCCTTCCAGGTCAACAGAAAGTGTGTCCCTATTGAAAGATTTCCTCTCTATTACTTTTATGGGGACAACCTAAAATGAAGATTTTCTTTTACTTTCACTTTTGATGATTAAGATAAACAGGACAAGTAGAGAGGGTGAATCTACCTAATGGGGGCACAGACTGCAATACAAACCTAGTAAGTGTTCTAATCCATCTCCACTCTATCCAAAACTGAAATAAAAGTTTTGCCTTTAGTTATACTTTAAATTCTACTAGATACACAATAACCTAAAAACAAGAGAACTTTTACAGATCATTCCAATATTTCCCTCTTTGCAGACATTCTGAAGCCAAGTTGCTGCATTCTGGGAACTTGCGCTCAGAGACGTCAATACAGGAGCTCCTAGGATACACAAACTTTGAATAGACTAACACTTTAGAGATCAAAATAATTTTTTACAACACACATAAAATAACAGTTGTACCCTTACATAAGATTACCATATTTTCCGGCGTATAAGGCGATTGGGCATTTAAGACAACCCCCTAATTTTCCAGTTAAAACATAGGTTTTGACCTATACTCACCGCATAAGACTACCCCCTCCTTCCGAGGCAACACTATTTAACCACTTGACCACTGGGCACTTAAACCTCCTTAACAACCAGACCAATTTTCAGCTTTCAGTGCTCTCACATTTCGAATGACAATTTCTCAGTCATACAACACTGTACCCATATCAAATTTGCGTCCTTTTTTTCACACAAATAGAGCTTTCTTTTGGCGGTATTTAATTACCGCTGCTTTTTTTATTTTTTGCGCTATAATTAAAAAAAGACCAACATTTTTTAAAAAAAATGAATTTTTCTTAGTTTCTATTATAAAATTTTGCAAAGTAGTAATATTTTTTCATAAATTTTGGACAAAATTTATCCTGCTACATATCTTTGGTAAAAAAACAAACAAATTAGTGTACAGTATATTATTTTCTCTTTGTGAAGGTTATAGAGTCTACAAGCTATGGTGCTAATCACTGAATATTGATCACACCTGATGTACTGATGGACTATCTAATTTCTTAAGACCCTAACAAGCCAGGAAAGTACAAATACAATTGACCCCTTTTTGGAAAGTATACATTCCAAGGTATTTAGTAAGGGGCATGGTGAATTTTTTGAAGCTGTAATTTTTTCCCACAATTCTTTGCAATATGAAGATTTTTTTTTGTTTTTTTTTCACAAAATTATCATATGTTAACAGGTTATTTCTCACACTCAGCATATGCATACCACAAATTACACCCCAAAACACATTGTACTACTCCTCCTGAGTATGGCGATACCACCTGTGTGAGACTTTTACACAGCCTGGCCACATACAGAAGCCCAATATGCAGGGAGCACCATCGGGCGATCTAGGAGCATAAATTACACATATAATTTTTTGACTACCTCTTGCATTTTGAAGGTCCTGGAGCACCAGGACAACGGAAACGCCCAAAAATTGACCCCATTTTGGAAAGTAAACACCCCAACGTATATTCTAGGAGGCATAATGAGTCTTTTAAACATGTCATTTTTTCCACAAGTTTTTGGAAAATGTGGAAAGAAAATGAAAACACTTTTTTTTTTTTACACAAAGTTGTCCATTAATACAATATTTCTAACACACATCATGTACATAGCAAAAATGACACCCCACAAAATATTCTGCTACTCCTCCCGAGTAGGGCAATACCACATGTGTGACATTTTTACACAGCCTGACCACATACAGAGGCCCAACATGCAGGGAGCACCGCCAGGTGTTCTAGGGGCAAACATTTCAAATCTAATTTGACTACCTTTTACTCTATTGTGAGGCACTGTGGTGGCATGGATAGGCACTGTAGTGGCACGGATAGGCAGTGTAGTTGCACGAATGGGCAGTGTAGTGGCACGGATGGGCAGTGTAGTGCCATGGATGGGCACTGTAGTGGCACAGATGGGCAGTGTAGTAGCACAGATGGGCAGTGTAGTAGCACAGATGGGCACTGTAGTGGCATGGGTGGGCACTGTAGTGGCACGGATGAGTCACGGATGAGAACTGATGTGGTATGGATGAGCATGAATGAGGCACAAATGAGCCATGGATGGGGATGGATGAGCCGTAGATGGGGATAGATGAGCATGGATGGGGATGACTAAGCACGGATGGGGATGGATGAGCACAGATGGGGATGACTGAGCATGGATGGGGATGGATGAGCATGGATGGGGATGGATGAGCACAGATGGGGATGGATGAGCATGGATAAGATGACTGAGCACAAATGAGGATGGATGAGGGGTAGACACGA
>BLSH010249788.1:499158-509675 GCA_018402905.1 Glandirana rugosa
CAGAGCGTACCTCCGGGTGAGCAACCACCACTTCACAACGACAAGGCGTCTCGCTGACTGGGTACGCACGCTCTGGGCCGAGCTGGTTTGATGCACATCCCTTGCCTGGCGCATGTGCTGAATTTGGTGGTACAGAATTTTCTAAAAAAACTACCCGGATATGTCAGAGCTGCTGCATAAAGTGCGGGCCATCTGTGCACACTTTCGGCCTTCCCACCCTGCTGCTGCTCGCCTGTCTGCGCTGCAGCGGAACTTCTGCCTTCCCGCTCACCGCCTCATATGCGACGTGCCCACAAGGTGGAACTCCACCTTGCACATGCTGGAGAGACTGTGCGAGCAGCAGCAGGCAATAGTGGAGTTTCAGCTGCAGCACGCATGGGTCAGTCGCTCTGCGGAACAGCAACACTTCACCACCAACGAGTGGGCCTCCATGCGAGACCTGTGTACCGTATTGCGGTGTTTTGAATACTCCACCAACATGGCCAGTGCCGATGATGCTGTTCTCAGCGTTGCTATCCCACTTCTATGTCTCCTTGAAAAAACACTTCGGGCCATGATGGAAGAGGATGTGGCACAGGAGGATGAGGAGGAGGAGGAGGAAGAGGGTTCATTTTCACGGTTATCAGGCCAGTCATTCGCAAGTGGTTTGGAGGATGGGTTCCTGCACCAGCATAGGCCAGGTCAAAAATATTCAAGCCAGGGCACAGTTCTGGAGGACGAGGAAGATGAAGAGGAGGAGGAATTGCAGCAGGGTGGCACCCAACGCAGCTTGTGGGCATCACTGGAGCGTGGCTGGGGGGATACAGAGGACACAGATAATATACTTCCCACAGAGGACAGCTTGTCTTTGCCTCTGGGCAGCCTGGCACACATGGCCGACTACATGCTGCAGTGCCTGCGCAATGACAGCCGAGTTGCCCACATTGTAACTTCTTCTGATTACTGGGTGGCCACCCTGCTTGATCCCTGTTACAAGGAAAATGTGCCGTCCTTAATTCCCTCACTGGAGCGTGAGAGGAAGATGCGCGACTACAAGCGCACACTGGTAGAGGCGCTGCTGAGGGCATTCCCAAATGACACCGGGGGCTCAGCGGAAGCACAAGGCGAAGGCAGAGGAGGAGGAAGAGGCCACCAACGCAGCTGTGCCACCGCCAACACCTCAGAAGGCAGGGTTACCATGGCCGAAATGTGGCAAAGCTTCGTCAGCAACCAACAAACAGCACCACCAGCCGATAGACAACGTCTTAGCATGAGGCAGCATTTCAGCAACAGGGTGCAAGAGTATGTGTGCACACGCCTACACATACTGACTGATGGGTCTGCCCCATTCAACTTCTGGGTCTCCAAATTGGCCACATGGCCTGAGCTTGCCATTTATGCCTTGGAGGTGCTGGCCTGCCCTGCAGCCAGTGTATTGTCTGAACGTGTGTTTAGCACAGCAGGAGGCGTTATCACAGACAAGGGCAGCCATTTGTCCACAGCCAACGTGGACAAGCTAACCTTTATTAAAATGAACCAGGCATGGATCCCACAAGACTTGTCTGTACCTTGTGCAGAATAAACATTTAGATCGGACTCACACAGCCATTCGTATACTTGTTTTTTTGAATAGGCCTCAATATTTTGGGGGCTACCCCAATTATAAACAAACAAAAAAAAATAAATACAGTGTTGGCTACCTCCTCCTCCTCCTCGACCACTGCCACTTCCACCTACACTGCCATGGTCACGGCCTAGACAACCTTTAGGCTCCTACTCCACATCCACCCCCCCTTCCCATTTTTTTATTTGATTTAATTTATTTTCCCTATCCCCATTTTTTTGTAGGGCACTTGCCCTACTCTTACCCCCATTTTACTTCCTTTTGCAGCCCTCTAGCACTTGTCAGGACTTTGTTACAGCCATTTTTGTGCCTAAAAGTTCGGGTCCCCTTTGACTTCAATGGGGTTCGGGGTCCGGGATAACGTTCGGGCAATGTTCGGTGCCGAACCCAGACTTTTTTCCAAAGTTCGTTCGGACCCTCCGAACCCGAACGTCCAGGTGTTCGCTCAACTCTATATAAGACATACATTTGATACATATAATGTTATAAAAAAAATGATCCTTTACAAAAGCTTTGTTTCTGTAAGTGCTTTATATTATATACTACAAATTCTTCATGGATCCTCTGCACACTGCTATGCATCCTTTCTAGCAAAAAATATGCAATGAAAAACAGGGATTTTTAGTTCACACATATTGCAATTTTATACATCAGATTTTGTAGTGTTAACATGGGGTCACACCCGTTTAGCATAGATTATATACATGTACAAACTATTGGGATTTGAGCACAGGTATGTCTTGTTTCTTTAAATTATATATCTACATGGGGCAAACATATTTTCATTTAACAAACGAGCTTTGCTTCATGCTTTGCATTTCTATGTAATAGTTATGATTTAATGCTCGCCATTTCCTGTGTGACCTGTATTGCATCTTAACAGTTGTTAAAATCACTCTGTCATGAACAAAGTATGGGGGCTGCCATTTCTGTCCTCTTTTTGAAAATGCTAGTTGCCTGGCTGTGTTTGATTTAAAGGAAAAGTACAGCCAAATGGCTTTTGGCTCTACTTTTCCTGTGGATCACAGGAGTGCAGTTTGTTCTGCACTCCTGTGACCTGTTTTCAACATACAGCAGGCCTGCTGTCGGCTGGTGTCACGGAGCCAGTCCAGGCTTGGGAAAAATAATGACCATATGGTCAGGATCTGTCCTCATGCCTGAACTGACACCCGGCTCAGCTTCTCAGCAAGCCGCTAATAAGCTGAGCCACCCATGCCCATCCTCCCCACAGCCCAGCGCTCCAGTGAGCATGGGGAGGGGGGCATAGCAGACAATGGTGACTGACAGTCACTAGCTCTCTGCTCAGGGAGCTCTGATAACTGAGCAATCTGTGTTGTTTGATCACTAAGTTCTCAGCCTTAGAGCCGGTGGGGGTCCACCAAGGTAAGTATGGTTCTAAAAAAAAAAAAACATACTTCTTTTTTAAGTACTTTAAGGTCACAGATCTTGAATAAGTATGCTGCAAATAACTTTCAGGAAAGTGTCAGAATTGCTGTACCTGTTCAGATTAGACGCACTGACAGCACTGAAACCAAAAGTGTCGCCTCAAAAACCAAAGAACTAGCATTTGCAAAAGGAGAGTTCAGCAATGGCAAACTTCATAATCTCTCATGCATCCCTTCAAGTACGTTTCCCCTAGTGGCTACAATAACAAAAATATAGTAGAGCAATTAAATAGAACAAAAATAGTAGAAAAATTATTTAAAAACATGTAAGTCATATAAAAAATTACCTTGGGGTTTTGCAATATTAACTCAAAATATGTTTAAAGTGATTGTAAAGTCTCATTTTTTTTTGTTTTTTTTTTAAATAACAAACATGTTATACTTACCTTTAGGGATGGGTTTGCACCAGAACACTGTGAACAGGCAAAAAGTCTGGGTGAACATGTGAACCCTATTAAAGTCTCCTCTTGTTGTAAAAAAAATTCAACTATGGACTCAACCAATGATATGGTACTTGGAGATCCTTCTCTGGGAAATAGTTTCCCCTCCGCCTTTCTGTCCTCCCCTGCATCCAGCACAAGAAGGGCCCTGATGGTTTAGCTTGGTGCTGCCCGGGGCCCATTATTGAACGGCGCCATACATGAGGTGAGATGTGTGTTATTTCTCTCCCCCCACTGGATGGCGCTACTCTGTCTTGTGCTGTCGGTTAAAGTCCATGGCCCGTCATCTACTTCCCACCGAACGGAAGTTCGGAGGTCAGGAAATGACGTTAGCACGCGGTGACGCACTTCCGGAAGTGCGATCGCGCATGCGGCCTATAAGGACGCCGGGAATGGCAGCCGGCGCCATTTCTTCTCTTTCCTGTGTGGTGGTAACCACACAGGTCGACTAATGGACGCAGCTCAGAAACAGTGAGCGAACCATGAAGGAGAACTTCTTCTCTTTTGAACCACAAAACCATCTTTGGTTCACCAGCTCATAGAGGGGCTGCGTTGCTTTCCAGTTACAATTCTCCTTTGAGGGGTAAGTCATAGATAATCTTTTGGACTTCTCCAAATGGAGTTTACACTTGCCCATTTGGGTAATAATATTTCTGTGTTTTGATCTTTATATAGAGATTTTTGGAAGATATTTGTATACCGGCTGTTGGCCTCACGGCCTGCCATTCTGCTACAGGGGAAATAGGATTTATGGTGGAGGGGGATCTGCCCAGGTTGTTGATCTCTAAGAAGGTTGAGTCCTTATTGCTATGTGAGTATTATTCTATGTATAAATAGAGACGATTCAGGTACATATATGTAAGGTACTAGTTTATTGATTATCTATTTTCATAGATGGTGATATCTTTCCCTGAAGAAGGAAGTAATAGAGTCAATCCGAAACGCGTTGGAATGTACCGTGCCTTGGGGTCACCCCAATCCCAAGGGACCACCAGGGCCGGGTGATATCACTCTTTGTCAAAAAGCATACTATTGTACATCAACTGTATCTATGCCGTTTGTGAAAATGTTTCAAAATCTATGAAAATGCTTAATGCTTATTTATGATGTTCATATTTCTCAATAAATTTGTATAATTTTTTAAGAAAAGGAAAAAAGTTTTTTGAATTGCCTTAAAAATCCCACTAGTTCACAAGGGGTACTTTAAAATAAGTCATATAAAAAATTACCTTGGGGTTTTGCAACATTAACTCAAAATATGTTTAAAGTGATTGTAAAGTCTCATTTTTTTTTGTTTTTTTTTTAAATAACAAACATGTTATACTTACCTTTAGGGATGGGCTGAACACCCCCCAGTTCGGTTTGCACCAGAACACTGTGAACAGGCAAAAAGTCTTGGTGAACATGTGAACCCTATTAAAGTCTATGGGACACGAACATGAAAAACATGAAAAATCAAAAGTGCTCATTTTAAAGGTTTATATGCAAGTTATTGCCATAAAAAGTGTATGGAGACCTGGGTACTGCCCTAGGGATCATGTATCAATGAAAAAAAAAGTTTTTAAAACAATCATTTTTTCAGGAGCAGTGATTTTAGTAATGCTTAACCACTTCAGCCCTGGAAGGATTTCACTCTTTAGGACCAGAGCACTTTTTGCGATTCGGCACTGCGTCACTTTAACTGACAATTGCGCGGTCAATCATTTGCGTCCTTTTTTCCCCACAAATAGAGCTTTCTTTTGGGGGTATTTGATCACCTCTGCGTCATTCCTGATCGCTGCTATAAATAAAAAAAGAGCAACAATTTTGCAAAAAAATCAATATTTCTTACTTTTTGCTAAAATACAAATCCAAAAAAAATATGAAAAACATTTTTTTTCATCGTTTTTGACCGATTTATAATCTTCCCCATATTTTTGGTTAAAAAAATTGCAATCAGCATTTATTGATTGGTTTGCGCAAAAGTTGCCACGTTTACGGATGATGAGAATTCATTTCTGGGGTCTTTATTTTTTAATTTTTTACTAGTAATGGCAGCAATCTTAGATTTTTAGTGGTACTGCAATATTGGGGCGGACATGTCGGACCATTTTGACACTTTTTTGGGACCATTGGCATTTATACAGCGATCAGTGCTATAAAAATGCACTGATTACTGTGTAAATGCCATTGTCAGTGAAGGGGTTAACCTGCAGGGGGCGCTCTAAGGGTTAATTGTGTTCCCTGGGTGTGTTCTAACTGTATGTGGGCTGGGCTGGCAGGGGGAAGGGAGTGATCACGGCTTCCATATACAGGAAGCCTGTGATCACAGCCCTTCCCCCCTCTATGAGACCAGAGATCTGTGTTTACATACACAGACCTCCGTTCTCTCACTGTGGGGGGGGGGCATCGCGGGTAGCCGGCGGCGATCGAGTCCGCCCTACCCGCTCCCTGGCCCCCCGGACACAGTGAGCGCGCGAGCGCACCTCCGGCGGCCCGCACACGCTCACAGTACTAGTTATCGCAGCCGCCGTCAATGACGGCGGTTTACAATAACGAGCGAGCCACCTTGTCACCGTCAGACGCTGAACGGCGGTCGGCAAGTGGTTAAAGTGAAACAATAAAAATTAAATATTCCTTTAAATATGAAGCCTGGGGGGGTCCCCTTAGTCTGCCTGTAAAGTGGCACATCTGTGTAGAACAGTGCTGCAGCAAAATTACATTTGTAAAGGAAAAATCTATGAAAAAAACGGTGCCAAAATTTAAAAAAATTTACGTGGGGTCCCTCCAAAATCCCTACCAGACCCCTACCAGAGCATGCAGCCTGACAGGGCAGGATGGGGAGGGACAAGCGAGCGCTCCCCCAACCATACCAGGCCACATGGCCTGAACATGGGGGGTGGGTGCTTTGGGGCATGGGGGGCTCTGTGACCCCCAACTCAAAGCACCTTATCCCCATGCTGATGGGGACAAGGGCCTTTTCCCAACAACTCTGGGCTGTGGTTGTCGGGGTCTGTGGTGGGGGGCTTATTGGAAACTGAAAGCCCCCTTTAACAAGGAGGCCCCCAGATCCCACCCCCCTCCATGTGAATGGGTATCGAGTACATTGTACCTCTACCCATTCACCAAAAAAGTGTCAAAAAAGTAAAAACCAAAGGAGACAATGCCTTTATTAAAAAATATTTTTTTTAAAAAGTGTCCCGCGATGTAATCCATGTCAATCACAGCACTGACAGACCCAAAAAAAAAAAACAATGAAAAGCGCATCTGTCTCTTTCAGAGGCTACTTGCCAAATGGTCTGTCTTTGGTTTGACAGCTCTTATATAGGCATGGGTGGGACCACCAGGTACATCACACAGTGACTCCGCCCCTTCTGATGTCATGTGACATCAGTAGGGACGGGGTCACCTGGTTACGTCACCTGGTAGCCCTGCCCTTGCCTATATGAGAGCTGTTAAACTGAAGACATCCCCACCCGCAGACCCTGACAACCAACGGCCAGGGCTGTACACCGCCTTAAGTGTATTATATACTGCACACTGCCGAATGCATTATATATATACTCTACACTAAATGCACTGTATATATATATATATATATATATATATATACAGTATATATATATATATATATATATATATATAGATATATAGAGTCTCTCACAAGAGTACACCCCTCACATTTTTGTAAATATTTTATTATATCTTTTCACGTGATAACACTGAAGAAATGACACTTTGCTACAATGTAAAGTAGTGAATGTACAGGTTGTATAACAGTGAAATTTTCTGTCCCTTCAATATAACTCAACACACAGCCATTAATGTCTAAACCACTGGCAATAAAAGTGAGTACACCCCTAAGTGAAAATGTCCAAATTGGGTCCAAAGTGTCAATATTTTGAATGGGCACCACTATTTTCCAGCACTGCCTTAACCTTCTTGGGCATGGAGTTCACCAGAGCTTCACAGGTTGCCACTGGAGTCCTCTTCCACTCCTCCATGATGACATCATGGAGCTGGTGGGTGTTAGAGACCTTGAGCTCCTCCACCTTCCATTTGAGGATGCCCCACAGATGCTCAGTAGGGTTCAGGTCTGGAGACATGCCTGGCAAGTCCATCACCTTTACCCTCAGCTTCTTTAGCAAGGCAGTGGTCATCTTAGAAGTGTGTTTGGGGTTGTTATCATGTTGGAATCCTGCCCTGCGTCCCAGCCTCCGAAGGGAGGGGATCATGCTCTGCTTCAGTATGTCACAGGACATGTTGGCATTCATGGTTTCCTCAATGAACTGTAGCTACCCAGTGCCGGCAGCACTCATGCAACCCCAGACCATGACACTCCCACCACCAGGCTTGACTGTAGGCAAAACACACTTGTCTTTGTACTCCTCACCTGGCTGCCGCCACACACGATTAACACCATCTAAACCAAATAAGTTTATCTTGGTCTCATCAGGCCACACGTTCCAGTAATCCATGTCCTTAGTCTGCTTGTCTTCAACAAACTGTTTGTGGGCTTTCTTGTGCATCTTCTTTAGAAGATGCTTCCTTCTAGGATGACAGCCATGCAGACCAATTTTATGCAGTGACCGCGTATGGTCTGAGCACTGACAGGCTGACCCACCACCTCTTAAACCTCTGCAGCAGTGTGTCTTGTCTACAGTCAAGCATGGTGATGGGAGTGTCATGGTCTGGGGCTGCATGAGTGCAGTAGGAAACTGCAGTTCATTGAGGGAACCATGAATGCCAACATGTACTGGGACGTACTAAAGCAGAGCATGATCCCCTCCCTTCAGAGACTGGCCCGCAGGGCAGTATTCCAACATGATAACGACACCAAACACTTGTCCAAGATGACCACTGCATTGCAAAAGAAGCTGAGGGTAAAGGTGATAGACTGGCCAAGCATGTCTCCAGACCTAAACCCTTTTGAGCATCTGTAGGGCATCCTCAAATGAAAGGTGGAGGAGCGTAAGGTTTCTAACATCCACCAGCTCTGTGATGTCATCACGGAGGAGTGGAAAAGGACTCCAGTGGCAACCTGTGAACTCCATCTATTCATAAAGAAATTGCACTGCTAATGTCTAAACATTTTCTGCAAGTGTAATAACTAATATCTGTGATGTTTGTAATATGTCTGTAATAATTTTCTTGTTGTCTTCTTTCTCTTAAGACCGAATGTTAGGGAATGTTAAATTCACTTGGCGAAAGGCAACAATGAAACTGTTACACCTATATTACAAACATTAAGGGTACTTTCACACTGCAGGCTTAGCCACGGTCATGGTAAAACCCCGCTAGTTTTAGCGGAGTTCTACCAGCGATATGGCTTCGGCATGTAGGCGGGAGCGCGGCGATTTTAACCCCCCACAAGGGGTTAAAACGGGGATTAAATGTGCCGGCGCCCCGTGCTGTGATGTGCAGCCGGTTCGGAAGTGCTTGCCATTCATTTCAATGGCAGGGGCAGTAGAGGAGCGGTATACACACCACTCCCCTCACTGCCCCAAAGATGCTGCTTGCAGGACCTTTCGTAACATCCTGCAAGCGTACCGCCCCAGTGTGAAAGCACATTTGGGGTGGATTGGGGGGGATTTTTGAGGCGCTTTACAGATGCTATTTTTAGCCAAATAACGTCTGTAAAGCTCCTCAGTGTGAAAGGAGCCTAAAGGTATTATTCATTATAATTGCAAAAAATGTTGAGACTTTTTTTTATAAATAGATCTCATAGTGCTAAGTGGGCTCTTCCATACCACAGTGTTTGCATACACACCACATACAGTATGGGTTGTGTCCCATTCATCCTGTTTAACTAATGGCTTTCTTTTTTAAATATAATTTTTTTTTTTTTTTTTACTTGTTTGTATTGAGGGCATCATCATTTTTACATTCAACCATCTATATCCTTCCTACACATCAATTTCTATCAAAAGTAACAATAGGCATTCTGTGTGTAGTTGCGATCTTCCTATCCAACAAGGTTTGTAACTTTTTTCAAGCAGCTCTTCACAGGGAGGGCAGAGTCAAAGTTCTCATTTTGCTTTTTGCCTGTCAGCAAACGTTTACTGTCCCTGCAAATTTACTGAAAGGATGAATGTGGAACTAGAATTCAGATACTAATATAACCTTATTCCCAGGGCCAAACATCAGTTATATGCCAATATGGGCTATTTTATTGTGAACTCTCACGAGTCACGACAAATCTTTGTGGACTCACATTTTCTGCACCTTGTGTATAATTATTAGCATTACGGTTTTCATCATATAGATTTGAATTGCAAGCTTGATTGGATACTGGAACAAATGGTAACCAGTGACTGCTTAAACGTTGGCCAGTTTAGATTTGTATTTTAGCAGTATGAACACATACTGTATACCTTGTATCTATAGAACATTTACCCACCCATAGATAAGGGATCCTAATTCTCAAATTTTTCAGCTACAGAATACTTTATTAATCCCATCTCTCTATGCTGTTTGCAAAAATAATTAATCTCTACATTGTGGAAGCTGTGTGTTTACAATTGCCTAATGAGTAGAGTTGAGCGAACCCGGACTGTAAAGTTCGGGTCCGTACCGAACTTTGGGGTGTCCGGTACCCGGACCCGGACCCGGACTTTTCAAAAAAGTCCGGGTTCGGGTCCGGGGTTCTGGTAATTTTAATGAAAAATCTTAAAAATGCTGTAAAAAAGCCCAGGAAGGTCCTAGAGGTTGGGGCCTGGGCTTGGGCCTGAAAAAACTTTTCAGGCCCAGGCCCAGGCCCATGGCCTGTGGGGTTTCAAGCCATGCCTGGGCTTGAAATGTCAGGCCCAAGCGAGTTGAGATGAGTAATCCGTTAACATTTGTGTGTCGAAGGTGTTACATCTCTAATTAATAAAAACGTTTGTCGTATCTCTCTACCCTAATTATTTCATAAGACATCGACTTTTTAAACTCTTAATCCTAGGGAATAGATACCCACCCATTTACAAGATATCTATGTTCCATATGTCATACACAAGTATGACGATTTTATGTTTAGATTTGACCGGTTGCAAATTCGTCAGTGACCAA
>BLSH010249788.1:510209-520973 GCA_018402905.1 Glandirana rugosa
ACCCGGTTTTAGGTAAAGTGTTCTAAACTATTTCCAGATGTATGAAGAACAGATGTAATGTGTGAAGAACATCTTTTCTAGGGAAAGAAAAGATGTTGTATGTGAATAACAGATGTGGAATCATTAGCGGCAATAAGAAAAGTGACACAGACTAAAAAGAAGTGTTCTTCACACTTCTTTTTAGTCTGTGTCACTTTTCTTATTGCTGCTAATGATTGCACATCTGTTATTCACACACAACATCTTTTCTTTCCCTAGAAAAGATGTTCTTCACACATTACATCTGTTCTTCATACATCTGGAAATAGTTTAGAACACTTTACCTAAAACCGGGTGCGGAACCATACACCTGCTCTTTAAACATCTGGATAGTGTGTTTGAAAATACAGCATAGGGAAGAGCATGCATATGGTTTCGCTCTTCACACACAGTTTGCAGATGTTTTCAGAACAGTGATATTCAGAACGGGACTTTGTCCCGAAGTTCGGCCGAACCAGCAGAACCCGGACTTCTAGAAGTTCGCTCAACTCTACTAATGAGCACACAATTGTTTCAAATTTGACCTCCATCAGTGAAACACTAAATAACACATTTTCTGGATAAAAACCTCACAGTCAAAGTCTAACTCCTAGTACTAACCAACTTTTTTAGTTTTGGAAAACATGTGGAAGGGTTAGAATTATCTCTGTCGGTGCCCCTCTCAGGGAGATTATTTCCATATACATCCTGAATATAGCATTTCCCAGTATTACTTCATCTGAAACTGATCATTCAGCATATAGCATTTACTGATATTACTTTCATATTAAAGTGTTAATAAACCCACATCAGTAAAATCGGTCTGTATGTGCAACAACAGCATGCTTTTTATACTCACTGTGGAACCTAAGGGGTTAATACTTTGCATTGTATAAAAAGACTGTTTGATCCTATCTTCTGTGATCCTCCCCTTCTTCCACAGTCCCCAATCCATCTCCTGAATTGAGACTTTGTTCAGTTTTGTGTGTATTGCTAGAGTTTTCTTTTTCTCTTGAGAGGGTGCATGTGATCGGCACAGGGCCAATCAGCACTGTCCAGACAGAGGGTCAGGGGTCCTGCAGCCTCATAGGGCAGTAAAAGTAAAATGAAAACCCCTCCTACAAACTTTAACCAGACACTGATAGAAGTCACAAGACTGCTATATACTGCTGATGAGAAAAGGTATTTAGCAGTTTATATTTATTAAAATAATTTCATTTCCATGTTCTGCGTACTGTGGGGGACCAGATATAGTGAATGCAGCGTCCTGGGTTTAGTAATACTTTAAACTTCCCCATCTAGTTAGAAACTGATCATCCAGCATATAGCATTGCTAGTATTATTTTCATGATAAAGTTGTCTACTGCTGACAGCAGAAAGTGATCATAAGAGTCTTGTCTATTTTCCTATCGCACTCTTTCATGGCAAACAGGCTCAAACAGGTGGGGGCTGCAACGAAAATCCAGCTGGGTCCTGGAAATGTCATGCAAGTGTACATGTTCGCCAGCACCGTGGATCCTTGTCCAAAGTATTCTTTATTGAAGAAATGACATCACAAAAAAGTGCAATCTTTCAGAACCATGCAGGGGCCCTTCGTCAGGCATGTGATCACATGCCTGACGAAGGGGCCCTGTGTTGCTCCAAAACGTTGCACTTTCTTGTGATGTCATCTTTTCAATAAAGAACACTTTGGACAAGGATCCACAAAGTGATCATAGGAGGGCACTCTTTATCATGTCAGTAATATTAGGAAATGCTATATGTAGAATGTGTTAAAGGGTGGAGGTGAAAAATGTATAATTTTGTGGAGTTCTTGCAATCGAATGTCCCCTTTCACCCATAATGCTGGATCTGCCTACGAGCCTTAAAACTTTTTATGTAGACAGAAATAGAAAAGCTGCAAAAAGATCAACAATTACACAATTACTTTAAAGAAATTAGAGAATTAAAGTGTATGGTACCCCAACATTATATATTCCTGATACTGCATGTGTATGTTGTACCACATATTTGTCTTCAAAGTATCCTTTTCTCTTTGTATTTTTTCCTTTGTGAAATATCTGGTGATCCTGCCAGTCCCTCTGCTTTCCTATTTCAAACTGGCCACGCTAGGCATAGAAGCACATCCTTCCCAGTAAGGTCAGTTTTCTGGCTGTTCTGGGAGCCCAGCCCACTTGTCCTCTATGGCTAAGACTGTGCTGACATGCCCCCCTGCATAGCTCTTCCCTGGGAAGATCAATGTATTGCTCTTTCTCTGCCTCCTGCTGACATGTCCACAGCCCATAGTCTGTACCTCAACCTCTTCAAGTCCCTTATGCAGCTGAGAATAGAGGTTGTGTGATCACTTATGAAAAAATAAATAAATGTTTAGCCAGACATTTCTATTTTAAACTGAATGGATTGTTTTACAAGGTGAGGGCTCATGTATACTTTAAGTAGTTGGAATTGCAGTAAACCAGTCAAGACTTCTGCATAACAATGGCTTGGTGTTACAAGGAATGGGGACACTAAACAAACTACCACTAGGATGGTGTGAAGCAAATATAGGTGGAGAGGAAAGGCAATGATATTATGATCTCTACCTTATTCCATCAAAAAATGCCTTGTGTTAATTTAAAAAAAGCAAAACAAACAAACAATACATTGTATGACTGGCAAAGGATCAATCCCCTGTGTTCAGTGTGCCAATCCCAGAAGATCACGGCTCTTACTGTAGGTAGCGTTGACTATAGCAGTAACTTACAACATCCTTAATGGCCCTCCAGATATCAGATTTGAATTCTTACATCAAAGCAAGCTGACCTGATGTAAGTATGCAAAAAAATATAATTCATGGCGTTCAGTAAAGATTCTTTATAACCTTTAAGAATTGCAGCTATATCAATTCACCTCAAATATATAGACATAAGAAATATTAAAATCATGACTGTTACAAATTAACTGAAAATGAAAAACTGCATTTCTCAAAAGAAAATAAAAAAAAAGCATTTAATGAGTTGTTTGTGACAATCATGTTGATGGGTTCTCGGCATCTGTAGAGGGAATAGAGAAGACAATAAATATTCAAAAGAAGGAAATTCAAGGAAAAGAATGAAAGAATCATTATTCAGAGTGCTGAGACTGAGATTATTATCTGTATTATTTTATTTGAAAAGTTGTTTTCTCCTTTACAAAAATGACATAAATGAACTGGAGCATTTAAACAACAACCTTTTATCAATGGAATTTTGAGGTACATTATTAACAACAGTCAACAGCAAGTTCAACCTGTGTGAGATTGCAAGACAAAATAAAAGCTTTAGAGAAGACCGCCTCACTTCCTGGTGTCCCTTATTATATAACAGGCTTCTGAGTTTTGCTATAAGTCTTCCAAATAAACTCCACATTTTTGTTGCGGGAGCAGATATGGGAACAATGTGCCTTGCAAAGGGGAAGGGTGATCCAAGGCTTTGCCACCCCTCCCTTGCAAGTTCCCCCCTTCCTCTCAATCCTTTCCTGGTCACCCAGTCTGCTTGTCTGGATAAGTGTCTGGTTGGGATTTTTAGCGAAACTCATGCCATTTTGTGTTTAATTGTGTCAATGCAGAGTAAAGCCTCGTACACACGATGAGATTGTTGTACAACCGCACGTCCATCTTTTCCCAAAATTGGCTGTCCGTGATTTTGTCGAGCATACTGACAGTAGTAAAATTAACATTGAACAAAGCCAAATGTAGTAACGTGTTATGAGCATATAAAGAGGAAGTTCAGGTGAATGTGAATTGTGAATTACGGACGCAGGTTTACACGACCGAACACTTCCTGGATTCTGAGCATGCGTGTTTGTACTTACAACTTTTGTTTGTCCTACTTCCGAGCCAAAAATCGGGCAACGCCTTGTCGGCAGACAAAAGTTTTCTAGCTTGCTCATACAACTTCTGTTGGATGATAATTCAAAATCGGCTGTTGAATGGAGCATACTAACAGTCAGATTATTGTATGACAGGCTGTTGTACGATAGTTTTCGGCCAATAATTGTACCGTGTGTACAGGCCATCACAAGGTTATCTGGGACTTTCTAGTCACTCTATCAACAAATCAATATGTAAATATCTTCTATAAAAGGTTTTGTAAATATTCCTTGGTGTTAAACTTAAATTTCACTTCAAGTATGATTATGTCCATACAGATGTCCATGTCACATGCGCAACTCGTTGATGTGTCACCTGGTAGAACTAGACACTTAACAGCCATATATAGAATAAAAAGATTCCAGCATATAGGTCCAGAAATTGCCTGGGTAAGTGTGCAAGGAGTGAATACATGCAAGGACCGAAAGTATTTCTATCACATATAAGCACAGTGTAGTAGTGATGGCGGTCACATTCAAGGATCCAACCAGCAGCAACGGCTTAGCAATGTCTATTGTAAACTTGGTAAACTTTTCTATTAAAAAAATTTATTGATAAACATTGTTAACTTGGTCCATTGTAAACTTGGTACTTAAATCAATAAACTAAAGATCCAAACTCTATAAAGCCCTACTAATAGGACCTCTAATACCTGCACCATTATTAATTTCCACACAAGCTGGATGATAAAGATAAAGGTAAACATAAAAACAAAATTGAAAATATACAATAAGTCGCTTCTGTTTACAAACAAGCATCAAACAGGACATCATAGGTTAAATTGGCTATTAACATATGCAGCAGCGCTAAAGAGTCCACAGTAGCATGTGAGAGCTCATATGTTCAGAAAGGTATGATAAAATCACTTTAAACAAGTCCACAAGTCCCAGTGAGAGTGCAAAAGAAGCCAAGTCCACAGTTCATAGTGAAGAGATATGCTGATATTTCATATTACACCTCGTGCACAGAAATAACCATGACTCCCTCCACCAGCAGTTGGACTCTTACCATAATTATTTGCTTGGCATTCTCATGCACAAGCTAACCGGCTTTTCAGTGTAACCCAGACACTAATCACAATAGCGATCTCGTCTCTCCCGTGAATGACAAATGGAGCGGGTTCATATAAAAATGTAAAGAATCACAACATAGCGTGATATTGTTTAAACATTTTATTCAGCAAATTAAAAACAGCAAGGGGACACCCCCCCTCTAGATGGTCACCTTACCAGAACAGAAGTTTCAAACAGCGTGTATATATTAACATGAGCCAGACGCCAGCTATTCCCGGAGCCTCTGCAGACACCAAACAAACATTGCCACTGTAACCCCGACCAGCAGGGAAGCTGCAGACATTGGCATCTGACCCACACGAAGTTACCGTACAGCCTTAGATGCTTTTCGTCGGATGGACTTCTACTTGTTATCGGCTGTACGGTACGGTAACATCACACTAAATATACTCCTCCCCCAGCTGAAAACCCACTACTTCCGGTGTCTGCAACAGCAGGAAGAGCTAGCGTTCGCTTCTCACAACAGATGCACATTCACTTGTTCATAAGAAAAAGTTAACCTTAAAATTGATTATTACCAGTTACATGATAACTAAAATACCAGAACCACAATGGGATTCTTTAAACCCTATACCAACATCACAGCATTACGGACAATTCACCATATAAGGATTCATTGGGTATATGTCGTGATGTATATTTTATATTGGTTATAATAGGATCAAGGACAAGGAAGCCTACAATCCTAACACTAAATCAATCTGTTAGAAGAAGACCTATGTAAGGACTTGTTAGCGCTGTTTTGCATGTGTGCGCGTGCCTATGCACGTTCGTGCGCCGGAAACGGCGCCAAACGGATCTATTTATGCTGTGTGCACCCTGCAGCAAGTGCTGTCTGATCTACGGCATTTGACCTGTTTGCTGAGAGACCCGTTTCCTGTTATCTGTTTCCTGTGACCCAGCTTGTCCCGACCTTGTCTGATCTCCGCCTGCACTGACCCCTGGCTTGCCTACGACCATCCAATTGCCTGATCTCTCTGTACCTTTGCTGCCAGCCTCTTAACGTACTCTGCTTGAACTTGACCACTCTCTTGCCTGAACCCTTGTACTGCACCGCCAGACAGTTGCCGACCCAGTCTGTATGACCCCGCTTCAGCTGCATGAGCATTCCAACGGACTCCTTACCAACACCAGTGACCCAGTCCGACCCTCGTGACATCCTGCACTCCCGAGCCACCTGTCTGCTCTACCAGAGGTTCCCGAGTCAGGGTAGTAAGGGGGGTTGCCTACTGCATAAGTAAGACTCGCCCCACCAGGTATGTGACAGTATCAGACAGCAATGACCGAATCTGCGCAGAGGCCCTCTCTTACCAGTGAACTGTGTGAGCACCTGACCAGCCTTACCTAAGTGGTGAGAGACCTGCAAGCTGGCTACCTCTGGCTGGAGGACCAAATCCGGGAGCTTCTGCAGCATACCATCATCTCTGCACCCATTGAGCCAGAGGTGCCCCTGCCCGAACGGTTTTCGGGGGACCATAAGAAATTTCAAGCTTTCCGCATATCCTGCAAACTATTCTTTATCTTGTAACCCTGCAGCAGCATGATCACTTCTTAGACAGGGCACTTAGAGGTCTTGAGGATAATAGAGGAAATCATGGTTTGTTACATCCTCTCAAACACTCCATTGTCTATACAACATTTATAATAGTAGCTTTGAAGCAGTGGCAGCTGGTACTCAATATTTTGGGGCAGCAGCAAACAAACTCAACCCTCCTCTCTCACACAAACGCCACAGGCGGCGATTGGACAGGAAGGGGGAGATCAGTCTGGAAGTGGGTCCTGAGTCCTAAGACTCCCTGGCCAATCGGGTCTCAGAACCCACTTCCTGATGGCCAGGAGGAGAAGCAGGAAGACATTAGCTAATATTAATTTGCTAATGTCACACAACTGGGTGGGCTCAGGGTGCAGTGGTCTGCTCCCTGAGCCCACCCTCTTTTAAGCCAATTAAAACCTCAGGCTCTCATGTGCTTAAAAAAAAAAACCCATATAAATCCATTCATCCAGAACCCTGCATGTAGATCATGGGCGGGGCGCATAGATTAATGTTCTCATTATCCTAGCCATTTTTTGCTGCCACCAACAGTGGATAAACTGTGCAAGATTGCAGCTGAAGAACTATAAGGGGTAGGCGATAGCATCATGTCATGGAGAGTGCAGGTGAAGCCAAATGCTTACCTTTCCTTTACATATATATTGTACATTCACATCAGTCCCTACCCTCAAGGAGCTTACAATCTAAGGTCCCTAACTCACATTCATACATATACTATAGCAGGAATAGCCTTGTTAAATAATACCTCTACAGGTCCACCATGCCTGTTACAATTTAGAATAGAAGCAATCAGGCACTTTCTCCAATATGTGAGCAATTCATTAGCAGGGTCTTGTCATTGCACAGGAAAAGATAAGTATAAATTGGCCATGAACTGTAATTTAACCACAGAACCCTGATGTGAGTTCAGACATTAAGCCCTGTAAGTTTTTAACTAAAGTTTGAAAAATAACTCTTCTTTTCTGTTGATGAAATACTATTTGTACAGTTCTCTCATGCTGCATGCCAAAAATGCCAGCTTTGTGATGCACTGACTGCTAATTATCTAACAGCGCTTTTTCTGGAATATAGTGTTAATTGATTTCTTTTTCAGCACATTTCGATCACGCACATAGCATATCAGGGAAAATAAACGGAATTTGTTAAATTGGAATGCATGTTAAATGAATGCTAAGTGAAATGTCTTTATTTTATCATCCCTGTCTACACATTTCAAATATATACATCTGTGTACTGAGTGGGAGGTTTATACAAAAGGATATAATTTATTAACATTATACATCAAACTGAAACATTGTCATTGTACCTGGAAATAAAAACCGGTAAGTAATGTTTAGTAGTTTGCATGATTTAAGGAACTCCGCTGATAGGAAACATTTAGTATTTAATAGAGAGTTTTACCAAGGCTCAGGCTGGAAGATCTACAGAATTGTCCAGTGAATGCTGGTTGTACTTTGGAGCTCAGAAATCCTGGTAAAGTGCATGTAGGCTTGGTTTTCTTTCATTTACAAAAGTAATTGCTTCCAAAGAAGTACTTCCCTTCTCTATGATCCAGTGCTGCTCCCATCATCCTCTTCCCATCCCTGCTTCAGCTCCACTGCCTAGCTTAATTTAATCAACTTCATGTGAGCCCAAAATATCAAAGTGGTTCTAAAGCTTAAACATTTTTTACCTAATGCATTCCTTGCATTAAGGTAAACATTTTTAGACATTGATTTTGGCCCCTCGCCCCCCTAATACTTACTTGAGCCCTCAATCAATCCAACGCTGTGCATGTCTATATCTCTTCTCTCCCCTCACTTCTTGGTCTCACTGGCTTTGTTGGGGCATTGGGAGCCATTCATGCTGCCAATCAAAGCCAGTGACGAGGGAGCGGGGGGGTGGAGCTGGGTCTCGCTGTCTGTGTCAATGGGTGCAGCAGCGGGACTTGGGAGTGAGCATGTACAAGTGTCCCCATGGGAAGCAGCTTCCTGTAGGGCACTGGACATAGAGGTGGAGCTAGCAGCGCTGGCAGGGGACCTGAGAAGAAATGGTCTGTGCACTTTCATTGAACAAAGCAGGTAAGTATAGAGACGTTTGTCATTTTTTAAAAAAGAAAATAAACATTCTTTACAACCACTTAAAGTACACACCTCCTGTGGTTTATATTATCAATCTTTCCTGGGCTTACTGGAGAGTAGGAAAAAGTGAACCCCAGAATGCCACCTGACCAGACACGTGATCAGACAGCTCAAAAATTGTATACATGAAGTTGGGCTTTTAAGAGGAGCTCCAGGCTCCTTCAGAAAAAAATAAAATTCAGCAGCAAATACTGTATCCGCTGACTTTTAATATTAGGACATGTACCTGTCCACGGCTCTCAAGTGCTGCTGCCATCATCTTGGCTAAGGTAAATCAGCAATGAAGCCTTGTGGCTTCACAACCGCTTCCCTACTGTGCATGCGCCAAGCGCGCTGCACTTTGTGGATGGCCCGGCGGTGGGGGAAGGAGGGGGACCGAACTTCCAACTGAGTTTGCCACGGCAAAGTCAGCCTGAAGTAAGAGTGGGTACCTGTCAAAACAGGCAAACAAGCGGAGAGGGTGGAGCTTTTGGGTGGAGCTCCGCTTTAATGAGCTCCTGTGTAACTGGAGAAAAACATATGCTGTAAAATATGTGAGTAGGAAAGCTAAACACTGACCTCATTTTTGCAAATGCAAACGTTTAGTGTCATTTCGAAAGGTAATTTTAGACTCCACATCACAGACTGATTAAACCCTGATTTGAAGGAGGATTGTGATCAGGCCTAAGGGAAGACTGATCTGTACCTGCCTTATCCCAATGCCAATGTCACTTTGTGGAGGCACTTCGCTATGGACTCATGTACAAATATAATGCATTTTTTCTGTCAGAGCTTGGCAGAAAAAATGCCTCTAATGTTGAGTATGCATGTGCATTTATACGCATATGGCGTTGAGGGTAAATGCTTTCTACTGGCCAGAATATTACTTTATTCTGGCCATTGGAACACATTTACTATCATCAGTGTGTGTATATGTGCATTTACCCATTTATGCAAACATATTAAAAATACAAGAAAAAACAGTCACCTCCAGCGCTAAAAGGTCTTTTGTGATTTAAAAAGCGACAAAGACATCAGTATTCCAAAATGCTGCCCTGCTCCGATGGGGTGATCCGGTATAAATGATAGAAACAAAACAAAAGGGAGGCGCGCACACCTAGTGCATTACCAAACACATTTTATAAGTGTTAAAAGTGGATACTCACAAAAGTTGCGACCCTCAATGAGCCATACAACTGCACAATGTTGCACGGTGCAGACTCAGAGCCTGAAAAGTGTCAGCCTATACCCTTTGCTGTGTAACATTGTGCAGTTGTATAGCTTATTGGGGGTCGTCACTTTTGTGAGTATCCACTTAACACTTATTAAATGTGTTTGGCAATGCAAGTGTGCGCACCTCCCTTTTGTTTTGTTTCATATATATTATGCTTATAAGCTCCTCTTCAATTGCAGCTTTGGTGTGTTTTTTATGCCTCTAAATGCTGCTCTTAAAATACTGAAGTAAATGCATAATGTGCATGACCACATAGGCTAGAATAATACTGCACTAAGAGGCATAAGATATATATTTTTTATATGGAACAAAAAAAAAAAAGATATATATTTTTTAATGACCTTGTAGTGTTTTTATGACCTTGTACATGAGGCAGACAGATAAGTCACTGCCAAACCTAATAATAGATTGAGGACAGTTCTTCACTGACCTTAAGGGGCACTTATCAAATGAACATCAAAGGGGGTTCTTCTCCACTAACCACCAATGTAAAGGTACAGTACACTGAGTACCAATTTTAGTTGGCACTTATACCTTTGTTCAGGGCTTTTTTTCCTCAGAGAAAATTTTTCGGGACTTGTTTCCATATTCACGGTTGATTTTAACCATGAGTCACATGACATGGAAATGTAACCACCAATCACCTCTTCTTGGGGGAAACTACAAGTAAACTATTCACGGGGAATTCCAGTCACTTCTTGACAGGAGTTAGATAATAATCCAAACCGTCACTGAATAGACAGACGGAGTACATGTTCCAGTATTTTTGTGATGTTCCAGTAATTTTTTATATATAGAAAAAAAAAAAACAAGGTATATTTTTTATATATAGAATACGGAGAATCACGTCATAATAAGATCGGATACACCAGTACGTGTAATACGTAAATGAAGTCATA
>BLSH010249788.1:577323-588860 GCA_018402905.1 Glandirana rugosa
GCCTGGGGCTTGGCGTAACTTTAGTTACCCCTGTGCCTGAAAATCCGTGTTTTTTCCGACATTTTATCAGGACCTTCCAGGATCTCCAGACGTTTTCCTTCCTTTACCCCCATTCCCACCCTGTGCAGAACAGTGATATGGGTTCTCCCGGCTTATTTATACTTTTTTGACACAGTTTGAAGATGATTTTAGAACAGTTCTATGGCCCCTACCGTTAATTAATACTTTTCAGACCCATTTTGAAGATGATCTCCATTTTTGCATTTTTTATGTTTTTATTTTTTTTTAAATATTTAAAGTTATTTCCCTGTCCCAATTTCTTTGTAGGTCACTTGTCCCACCCTTACCCCCATTTCCTTCCTTTTGCAGACCTCTAGGACCTTCCAGGACTATTTTACAGCCTTTTTTGTGCCTAAAAGTCCGTGTCCCCATTGATTTCAATGCGGTTCGGGGTCCGGGACAAAGTTTGGGTTCTGTCCGGACCCGAACCCGGACTTTGTCCCGAAGTTCGGCCTAACCAGCAGAACCCGGACTTCTAGAAGTTCGCTCATCTCTAGTCATGAGGTATAGCAGGGTCATATTGAGGTGAGTAAGGAGGGGGGACAGATTTGTGCCCCTTTTGTGTGGCTTTTATGTGCTCTTGACAATGGGCGGTGTGGTGGGAGGTCAAATGCCTTGTCAAGCATGTGGTACCCAAATGGCTGGTGTTTTTGCTTGCTTGAGACAAAGTTTGCAAATAGCAACAGTGAGATCGGCTGCACATGTACTAAAAAAGGCCCAGACAGCTGAGCTGTGTGAAGTGGGCCGGGAGATAACAGCTTCACAATGTGATAGAATAGGGTGTCTGCTCTCTACTGTTCCATGATGGCTGTCTCGTTAGGGTTGTGCCACACCCTCACTTTCCTCCTCTGCTCTATCTGGCACCCAAGTTGGGTCAGTGACCTCATCGTCATCATCTCCTCCATCCTCATTATCATTGGAGACAACTTGACATTACGCTGTGGCTGGGGGAACTTGAATGCTCATTTGTGTACCAGTGTTCTCCCCTCTCTGTAGGCTCATGTTCCTGCCTTCTTCAACCTCAGAACCAACATCTGAATCAAGTAATGGCTGTGCATTGTTAAGGAGCAAGTGGCTGACACTGTGTTCAAATAACTCAGCTGACTCCTCCATGTCTGATGCTGGGGCTATGGCAGGAATAGCTGTGGACAAGGAGGCAGATTTAACCTATTTGGCAGCTGCAGAGGACTTCACACTAGTCTCTGCTTGGGAGACGGAGGATAAGGAGGATGAATACGATTTATTAAGCCAGTCCACCACCTCCTCTGCATGCTGTGGCTGGATTGCATGGGCAACATCGCTAAACAGAGGAAATGATGTCCTGCCTGAGGAATGACTCTGTCCACCTTTGCCTGTAGACACATACGCTGCTTCCCCCCTTACAGTGCCATGGGAACGTCTGCCTCTCCTTGTTGTCCTCCCAGACATGATGGGGGCGGTGCTTATTAACAAAATGTAATAAAGATGTGGAAATGTGCACATGGATGCACTTTAATCAATGGAGAGTGGTGTTTGGTGCACTTTAACCTGAGTACTCGCTACACAGACACACTCCATGGATACATTATAATATATTGCAATATACTGCATCAAACGTGCAGCAATGCACAGAAATATACTACGTTAAACGTGCAACAATGCGCTGAAATATACAGCTTTAAACTTGCAGCAATGCACTGAACTATACTGCATTAAATGGAAGGTAACGCACTGAAATATATGCCGTTAAACTTGCAGTAACGCACTGAACTATACCACGTTAAAGGGAAGGTAATACACTAAAATATACGGCGTTAAACTTGCAGTAACGCAATGAAATATACAGCATTAAACTTGCAGTAATGCACTGAAATATATAGCGTTAAATTTGCAGTAATGCAATGAAACATTTGGCATTAAACTTGCAGTAACGCACAGAAATAAATGGAGTTAAACTTGCAGTAAAGCATAGAAATATACTGCGTTAACCACTTGCCCACTGGGCACTTAAACTCCCTTCCTAACCAGACCAATTTTTTTTTTTCAAAAGAATTTATTAAGGTATTGTTGCAACGATACACAGAAAAGTCAAAGCATGAGAACGTCATGACTTGGTCAAACAAATTTACATAAAGAAGAGTTATGCATAATAAAGCATTACCAGACAATGATTTAACAGAGGTGAGAAAACATGAAAACATTACATCATATGGGCAACCAGATGGATCATTAAGTGTGAAAGGGATAGGGGAAATAATACAGGGGGGGTACTCCTAACTCCATCAGGTTTTATCCAACTTCCCGATGTGGTATCTGTGTATGTACCAACAACCACTATATATAGGTGAAACATAGAAACATTTCATTTGATTTTGAAAAACACTGGGTGGGCAGAGAGGAGTCAGGTGATGTCCTCGTTAGAGAATGAAAGTGCTTGGCTGTTATAGTACGTGAAGGAGTTACCAAAGTTGTCGACATCTGCAGGTGACAGTGTGGCCTTCATAAAAGCTTGCCATTTTTGATAGAAATATTTAATCTAAGATTGATTGTTAATCTTGTCCTTTATGAGAAAAGCGATTAGTTCTCTATTAACTTGTAATAACGTAGGACACATAGGGGAGATCCAGTGTTTTAAAATGGCTCTGCGAGCGAGGAGTAGACAAGTGAGAATCCAGTCTTTGGTACCGGCATCTAGAGGGGGGGGATCCCTGCATTGTTTGTTGATCCCAGTGTCCAAAGATAAGAAGCAGTGGGTCCTTGGGTAACTGGTGGAGAGTGGTGGTACTTATGAAAGAGATTATTTGATCTCAGAAATGGGCAATATGTGAGCAGGACCAGACCAATTTTAAGCTTTCAGTACTCTCACATTTTGAATGACAGTTACTCAGTCATGCAACACTGCACCCATAAGAAAGTTTTGTCCTTTTTTTCACACAAATAAAGCTTTCTTTTGGTGGTATTTAATCACCACTGGGTTTTTTATTTTTTGCGCTATAAATGAAAAAAGAAAAAATCTGTAAAAAAATTCATTTTTCTCAGTTTCTGTTATAAAATTTTGCAAATTAGTAATTTTTCTTCATAAATTTTGGCCAACATTTATACTGCTACATACCTTTGGTAAAAATATCCCAAATTAGTGTATATTATTTTGTCTTTGTGAAACTTATAGAGTCTACAGGCTATGGTGCTAATCACTGAAAATTGATCACCCCTGATTTACTGACAGTCTATCTCATTTCTTGAGACACTAACAAAACACAAAATTGTCATATTGACAGGTTATTTCTCACACGCATCATATGCATACTACAAATTACACCCCAAAACACATTCTACTACTCCTCCTGAGCAAGGTGATACCCAATGTGTGAGACTTTTACACAGCCTTGCCACATAGAGAGGTCCAACATGCAAGGAACACCATCAGGCGTTCTAGGAGCATAAGATACACATTTCAATTCTTGACTACCTCTTTTATTTTTGAAGATCCTGGAGCCCCAGGACAATGGAAACACCCCAAAATAACCCCATTTTGGAAAGCAAACACCCCAACGTATATTCTAGGTGGCATAATGAGTCTTTTGAACATGTAATTTTTTTCCACAAGTTTCTGGAAAATGTGGAAAGAAAAGTAAAACACATTTTATTTACACAAAGTTGTATATTTATACAATATTTCTAATACACAGCATGTACATAACAAAAATTACACCCCGAAATATATTTTGCTACTTCTCCCAAGTATGGCGATACCACATGTGTGAGAATTTTCGACAGCCTGGCCACATACAGAGGCCCAACATACAGATTGCACCGTCAGGTGTTCTAGGGGCATACATTTCAAATCTAATTTGACAACCTATTACACTTTTGTGAGGCACTGTAGTGGCACTGATGTGCACTGTAGTGGCACTGATGGGCATTGCAGTGGCATGGATGTGGCACATATGAGAACTGATGTGGCATGGATGAGCATGAATGAGGCATAAATGAGACGTGGATGGGGATGGATGAGCATGGACGGGGATTGCTTAACCATGAATGTGGATGGATGAGCCATGGATGGGGATGGATGAGCATGGATGGGGATGGCAAAGCATGAATGATATGGCAGAGTATGGATGGGATGGCTGAGTATGGATGGGATGGCTGAGCACAGATGGGGATGACTGAGCATGGATGGGATGGCTAAGCATGGATGGGGATGACTGAGCACGGATGGGGATGACTGAGCATGGATGAGTATGACTGAGCACAGATAGGGGTGACTGAGCATGGAAGGGGATGACTGAGCACGGATGGGATGGCTGAGCACAGATGGAAATGACTGAGCATGCATGGGGATGACTGAGCACGGATGGGATGGCTGCACTCAGATGGGGATGACTGAGCATGGATGAGGATTATTGAGCACTGATGGGGATGACTGAGCATGGATGGGGATGACTGAGCATGAATGGGGATGACTGAGTATGGATGAGGACGACTGAGCACGGACGGGGATGAATGAGCACAGATGGGGATGACTGAGCATGGATGGGGATTATTGAGCATGGATGGCTCAGTATGGATGGCTGAGCATGGATGGCTGAGGATGGATGAATGGATGACTGCAGACTGGCACAGAGCAGCATTGTGGGCACTACAGATCCTGCCCACAGCGCCGCTGCATCTGATCTTCCCCTCTCCTCTCACACTGTACCGATCGGTACAGAGAGGGGAGAGATAAGCTGGACATGCACTGGCTTGTTTAAATCTGATCGCTCCATCGATCAAGTGGTAAAGGTCCACTGTTAGGCCTGGACCCAGTGGTCATGGATTTTACCCAGTGAATGCCCCAGGAGGTGTGGGGAAGCACGATTCTGGGAGGACGTTATAGTACACCCTCCCAGAATAATATGCCCACCTTGCAGCCGTTTTTCTTCAATGGGAGGTCAGCGAGTGGTTAAACTTGCAGTAATGCACTGAAATATACGATGTTAAACTTGCAGTAATGCACAGAAATATACGCCGTTAAACTTGCAGTAATGCACAGAAATATACGGCGTCAAACTTGCAGTAACGCGCAGAAATATATGGCGTTAAACTTGTTAAACGGTCACTACACTCGCACTGACTTAACTGTCCCTTGATTCACACTAATGTAAAGATGACTGGTGGTCACTCACTACTCTCACACTGACTGAACTATCCCTAGATTCACACTAATGTAAAGATGAATGGTGGTCACTCACTACACTAACACTGATTGAACTATCCCAAGATTCACACTAAACTAATGTTCTACACTGACAGTAGAATCACAATAGCACACTGTCTATTAGTACAGAACACAGCTCTGTTCTATCTCTCTCAATGCCGATATCACACTAAAAATGGCCACTATTGAAAGAACACTTTTATAATGTGAGGCGGGACTAAGAGCAATGAGCCATGACTGGATAGAGTCATCATGACAGTGTCCAATCATGGCTCTAACAGTGCTCTGTGCCATGATTGGGCGAAGCTTTCATTGCTTCAGCCAAACAGGGCTTTCAATGCACTGTGAGGTGGCACAGTGCATTGTGGTCATTCGGCGGGCCGAACAAACGGTCAAACGACCCAAAAATGTGGTTGTTCGGCGAACGGGCAAACAGCCAATGTTCAGCCCAAACTCATGCTTGGGCCGAACCTTTCACCCATCCCTACATGGCAGTCCTAAAGATAGAAGACTTGAGACCCAGCATAGAACATGACAGCACATTTAGGTAAGTAAAAGGGGCATTTTGATTGATTTTTTCCTAAATTGCAGCGGGGATTATCTAGATGAGGTGGAGGGTAATATTTGTTCTGGGGATGGGGGTTGTCCCTGGCCATAATATGTTCAAAAAAATTTCATATAAGCTTTAATGCATTAGTGTTATTTCAAAAGCTATTTTCATTTTGTTTTTAATCTGCAGCTTTCCTTGCAATAAAAACTGGCAATCCTGCCACTAATGTCCTTGTTCAGACACTTTCTTATAGGGTGACTTCTTATATGCTGTGTACTTATCTCCCAAATGTGGCCCTGCATTGTTACCTTGTTACACGGGCAACAGATGAAAAGCATTTTATTGAAAAAAATCTGATTACAGTGTTGGACCACTAGGATTTCAGCTGCTTATTAAACTGCTTGTTCAAAAGCAGAATCCAGCTGCTGTGTTACTTCTCTGCACTAGTGCATTTGCAAAAAAGAAAAAAAGGTAAAATCCACAATTCACACTGTTTCAAGTGTGTTATTGCTAAGCTTATGTTTTTACAGTTTTGCCCAATATACCCCCCCCCCCCCCATTTTTTTTTTTAACTGGGTCTTTTATACAATTTTCTTTTTTGGCTATTCTTTATTCCCAGTGTTGACAATAATTGGCTCAAAAACCTTGGAAACCATGGCAACAGACAGTGATAGGCAAAGAATTTCTGCTGCTGAAAGTTCTAAGTATTGTCACTGGCAAAGGTAATACCTTGGAAAAAAGAAAGGGTTGTGCATTGAGTGTTTTTTTACAGTTTAATTTTTCATTAACATGCACTTTCCTAAACAATCTAGACACTGCATGTAGAAAATAGAGGAACAAAAACAAAACAAAATTAAAACTTTTGAAAATATTTCAGATGAATAATTTGCTCTAGGGCAAAGACCAATAGCCCTGCAAGGTAAGGAAAAGCATTATTTAAGGTAAACTGCAATTAAATATGAAAGAAAAAGTTTTGTGTTTAAATTCACTCAGTGGACACAGCCTGCCTGCTGAATGTCTCTAATTTTCATCCTGACATTCACACAGCTTCATGTCCAGTTTGCAAATCTTAGTGGCAGCTAGTGTCCTTATCTTCTGAATCCAAGCCTGCAAAAATGCCAACTCACTTCTGTTATAGAGCACCACCGTCTTTATTCCACAGGGAGGGAGGCTACACAATACAAATTCATGTAAAAAAAAATGTTGCCGTAAACCCTTGTGAAAAGCTTGCTAAATTTGGCTGTGCTAGATTGCATCAAAATCAGATTAAAGAGACACTCTCACTACAATAAAAACATTAATACATTTTATCCCTTTAAATAAGACAGAAAGTGGGGAATCTGGGCAATGGCTAAGTTTGCATCTCCCACCAACCCTGACCATGTGCAACTGGTAATATTGGGTACACATTATATTTGAAGTATTATGCAGTGTGTATGGTTAGTGGGGTTGTAGTGCATGTCATATATAATGTGGTATGCGATGTGTGTGGTCTGTGGTGCAGTTTGAAATTGAGGCAGGGGTGCATTGAATGATATATAGTATATGGTGTGCCGTGTCTATTGTTTCTGTTGCAGTTTGTAATGCTAAGGTGCACATTATACATTAGATGATGCGGTAATTTGGTAGGTGCCGTGCATATAATATATAGGGTTTGGTGTGCTCTGTGTGTATGTAGCACCCTCTAGTGTGCTAGAAAAGGTAAATATTAAGGTTTTTGTTAGAGTAGGAAAAATGTTTAGGCTTGGCTGGCAGCCCACTTCTGGAACTTGCTGGAAAATTCCAGAAGAATGGGGGGGAGGTTAGGAGAAGACAACTGGAGTATTCATGAGGGCCCCAATTTTGGAATGTGCTGGAAACTTGCTGGAATTTCAGGAACTTGCTGGAAACTTCCAGAAGAATGGGAGGGAGTTTAGGAGGAGCCAATTGGAGTATTCATGAGAACCCCACTTCTGGAATGTGCTGGAAACTTTCTGGAATTTCTGGCACTTGCTGGAAAATTCCAGAAAAATGGGAGGGGGTTAGAAGGAGCCAACTGGAGTATTCATGAGTAGAGTTGAGCAAACCCGAACTGTAAAGTTCGGGTCCGTACCGAACTTTGGGGTGTCCGTGACCCGGACCTGAACCCGGACATTTGACAAAAAGTTTGGGTTCGAGTTCTGGGTTCGGGTATTTGATCACGCATGTTGAATAGCTGCAGGGCAGCCAATCAACAAGCGTTTCACTTGTTTGCCCTTAGAAGCGATCACAGCCATGCCTACGAATGGCATGGCTGTGATTGGCCAGTGCATCATGTGACCCAGCCTCTTTATAAGCTGGAGTCACTTAGTGCTGCATGTCACATGCTCTCTGGGTAGTGTAGGGAGAGGATGCTGCCGGTGCTGTGAGGGACAGATTGCAGATAGATAGATAGGTAGAGATTACTAATACTACTGCTGCTGCTTTTAGGGACAGATTGCAGATCTCATCCTGTATTACAGAAAGATCTGACTGGACTAGGTAGAGTCTACTGCTTAGAGGGACAGATTATTGTTCTAAAATCATCTTCTAGTTCTATATGTTCAGGTTCCTGGTGTTGCTGTAAGGGACAGATTATTGTTCTAAAATCATTTTGCAGCCCTCTAGCACTTTCCAGGACTCTTTTACAGTCATTTTTGTGCCGAAAAGTTTGGGTCCCCATTGAATTCAATGGGGCTCGGGGTAAAGTTCGGGTCAAGTTCGGTACCGAACCCGGACTTTTTTCCCGAAGTTCGGCCGAACCCACCGAACCCAAACATCCATGGGTTTGCTCAACTCTATTCATGAGGGCCCCACTTCTGGAATGTGCTGGAAACTTGCTGGAATTTCTGGAACTTGCTGGAAACTTCCAGAAGAATGGGAGGGAGGTTTGGAGGAGCTGACTGGACGATTAATGAGGGCCCTGACCAATCCCCAACAGATGGGTTGACAGAGGGCAGGCCCCCTCAAATACTCAGGGTCAGCACAGCTGGGCAGGTGGCAGTGTGTGGAAGACCCTTGAGATTAGCCCCCTAATTTGGGGGGGTGCAGGAGAGATCTGGGAGCTCGGGTGCAGGACAGATCCTCTGAAAACCCAAGGAGGAAACCCGTCCAGTGGCACAGGACGGGGTGTGAGGACAGCAGGAACCAGTGAGCACGTCTGGGAGATCTACAAGAAGAAGACAACCAGGTGGGCTGGTGAGTGCTACAGTCAGGGAGGACTGAGAGGATAGAATGAGAGCAGTCTCAGATACATGTAGAGTCAGTCTGGGAGGACTGTGTAAGCTTAGCCAGGAGGGCTGGAGAAAGGGGCAGCTGCAGACAGGTGGGCTGGCAATGCCTGAAGAGGTGGTGCTAGAATCAGTAGCCACAGAAGGACAGTTGGGCACTAGGACTTTGCTACACAACCAAGGGGCCTGACTGTAAAGGGCATTTGTTACCAATTTGACTGAGCCTATTGTAAGATCACCTAACAGTGTGCCAGCTAGTCCTGGGAGTTGTAGTGTTTCAAGCAAGTGTTGTGCTAGAAGAGGAAGTGTGTAAATAGTCTGTACAGAAGAAGTTGTCCCTGAAAAGTTCTGCTAAAGTTAAGTGGGCATCCCATAATAACCCTATCCCCATCCAAGTGCAATACCACTAATAAAAGCACAAAAACAAAGCAGCAAAGACTGTTTTCTGACTTAAGAGTGCTGTGAAAAAGTATGTGTGCCTGGCTGTACAGGGTAGGTGATCCCTTATTCACCAGCGGCTCCTGCGGGGGTAGCGCTACATGTATAGTATGTGGTGCAGTTTTAATGTGTGGCTGCAGTGCATATTATATACAGTATCTCACAAAAGTGAGTACACCTCTCATATTTTTGAAAATATTTTATTCTATCTTTTCATGTGACAACACTGAAGAAATGACACTTTGCTACAATGTAATGTAGTAAGTGCACAGCTTGTATAACATTGAAAATTCACTGTCTCCTCAAAATAACTCAACGCACAGCCATTAATGTCTAAAGCGCTGGCAACAAAAGTGAGTACACCCCTAAGTGAAAATGTTCAAATTGGGCCAAAGTGTCAATATTTTGTGTGGCCACCATTATTTTCCAGCACTGCCTTAACCCTCTTGGGCATGGAGTTAACCAGAGCTTCACAGGTTGCCACTGGAGTCCTCTTCCACTCCTCCATGACTACATCACCGAGCTGGTGGATGTTAGAGACCTTGCGCTCCTTCATCTTCCATTTGAGGATGCCCCACAGATGCTCAATAGGGTTTAGGCCTGGAGACATGCTTGCCAGTTCATCACCTTTACCCTCAACTTCTTTAGCTAGGCAGTAGTCATCATGGGGGTGTGTTTGGGGTCATTATCACGTTGGAATACTGCCCTGCGGCCCAGTCTCCGAAGAGAGAAGATCCTGCTTTGCTTCAGTATGTCATAGTACATGTTGACAGACATGGTTCCCTCAATGAACTGTAACTCCCCAGTGCTGGCAGCACTCATGCAGCCCCAGGCCATGACACTCCCACCACCATTCTTGACTGTAGGCAAGACACACTCGTCTTTGTACTCCTCGCCTGGTTGCCACCACACAAGCTTGACACCATCTGAACCTTATAAGTTTATCTTGGTCTCATCAGACCACATGACATGGTTCCAGTAATCCATGTCCTTAGTCTGCTTGTCTTCAGCAAACGGTTTACAGGCTTTCTTGTCCATCATCTTTAGAAGAGGCTTCCTTCTGGGACAACAGCCATGCAGACCAATTTGATGCAGTGTGCGGCATATGGTCTAAGCACTGACAAGCTGACTCCCCACTAGAGTTGAGCGAACACCTGGATGTTCGGGTTCGGAGGGTTCGAACGAACTTTGGAAAAAAGTACGGGCTCGGCACCGAACGTTGCCCGAACGTTATCCCGGACCCCGGACCCCATTGAAGTCAATGGGGACCCAAACTTTTAGGCACAAAAATGGCTGCAACAAAGTCCTGGAAAGTGCTAGAGGGCTGCAAAAGGAAGTAAAATGGGGGTAAGAGTAGGGCAAGTGCCCTACAAAAAATGGGGATAGGGAAAATAAATTGAAATCAAATAAAAAAATGGGAAGGGGGTGGATGTGGAGTAAGAGCCTAGAGGTTGACTAGACCGTGACCATGCCAGTGTAGGTGGAAGTGGCGGCGGTCGAGGAGGAGGTAGCCAGCACTGTATTTTTTTTGTTTGTTTATAATTGGGGTAGCCCCCAAAATATTGAGGCCTATTCAAAAAAACAAGTATACGAATGGCTGTGTGAGTCCGGTCTAAATGTTTATTCTGCACAAGGTACAGACAAGTCTTGTGGGATCCATGCCCGATTAATTTTAATAAAGGTTAGCTTGTCCACGTTGGCTGTGGACAAACGGCTGCGCTTGTCTGTGATAACGCCTCCTGCCGTGCTAAACACACGTTCAGACAATACACTGGGTGTCTGTTCGCGTCGGCAAACAGGTGTCGGTTGCACCTGTTCGATTGGAAATAATTTTAATTAGCCCGTACCTAGGGTGTTCTGAACAGACATGGAACACGTCTTATTTGTAAATCTGGCCTGAGTGTGTCGGTAAGCATATGAACAAAAAAACTTATCCGGAGTTATAAAACCCCCGATGGGGTTAATATTTGTTTGTTTTTTTTATGTCACGACCGATGGAGGAGGAGCTGGCGGCGGTGAAGGTGGATGTGACCGTACCAGTGCCAGATCAGTTGGAGATCCGAGAATGAGGTGTAGGTGGGGG
>BLSH010249788.1:593045-611668 GCA_018402905.1 Glandirana rugosa
CCTGTCTAAGAACAAGGTTTTGGTAACGGATGAGGATAAATAATGTGTCACTTATAGCAACAGCTGGCCCTATAGGAGTAGGCAATGGTTTTTGAACAAGAATCTGTCCCTCTAAGCAGAAGCCTCTACCTAGTGCAGTCAGATCACTCAAAGCAGCAGTATGTGAAATCTGAAATTACTCCCACAATCTGATCGTTGTGTGTACGATCCCACAATCTGATCGTTGTGTACGAACGTACGATCGTTTCGTTAGACAGAGTTTAATCTGCAATCTCCAACTCTAAGCAGCAGTATTTGAAATCTCAAATTCCCCCAACAATCTGATCGTTGAGCACGATCGTGGCGATCGTTGTTTTAAGCAGAGTTTGATCTGCAACTCAAAGCAGCGGTATTTGAAATCTCAAATTCCCCCAACAATCTGATCGTTGAGCACGATCGTAGCGATCGTTGTTTTAAGCAGAGTTTGATCTGCAACTCAAAGCAGCGGTATTTGAATTTCTGCTATCTGTCCTCAGAGCAACAGCACAGACAGCAGTAGTAAAGTAATCTATCTCAGGATGCAGGATCAGGTCTTAAAATGCCTCACATCTGTCCCTCACGCAGTCAGCTACCTTTCCCTACACTAACCCAAGGAGCATGTGACTGCAGCACTGTGACTCCAGCTTATAAAGAGGCTGGGTCACATGATGCACTGGCCAATCACAGCCATGCCATTAGTAGGCATGGCTGTGATGGCTTCTAAGGGCAAACCAGTGAAACACTTGTTGATTGGCTGCCCTGCAGCTTCTCAACACGTGGAGTAAAATAGCAGAACCCCGGACTGAACCCGAACAATTTTTGAAATGTCCGGGTCCGGGTCCGTGCCACGGACACCCGAAAGTTCGGTACGGACCCGAACGTTACAGTCCGGGTTCGCTCAACACTAAGGATGGCACGTTGTCCTTGTAACGGGGATCCAGCAGGGTGGCCACCCAGTAATCAGAAGAAGTTACAATGTGGGAAACTCGGCTGTCGTTGCGCAGGCACTGCAGCATGTAGTTGGCCATGTGTGCCTGGCTGCCCAGAGGCAAAGACAAGCTGTCCTCTGTGGGAGCTGCGTTGGGTGCCACCCTGCTGCACTTCCTCCTCCTCCTCCTCCTCCTCCTCTTCCTCGTCCTCCTCGTCCTCCAGAACTGTGCCCTGGCTTGAATATTTTTGACCTGGCCTATGCTGGCGCAGGAACCCACCCTCCGAACCACTTACGAATGACTGGCCTGATAACCGTGGAAATGACCCCTCTTCCTCCTCCTCCTCATCGTCCTGTGCCACATCCTCTTCCATCATGGCCCGAAGTGTTTTTTAAAGGAGACATAGAAGTGGTATAGTAACGCTTAGAACAGCCTCATCGGCACTGCCCATGTTGGTGGAGTACTCAAAACACCGCAATACGCTACACAGGTCTCGCATGGAGGCCCACTCGTTGGTGGTGAAGTGTTGCTGTTCCGCAGAGCGACTGACCCGTGCGTGCTGCAGCTGAAACTCCACTATTGCCTGCTGCTGCTCGCACAGTCTCTCCAGCATGTGCAAGGTGGAGTTCCACCTTGTGGGCACGTCACATATGAGGCCGAAGTTCCACTGCGGCGCAGACAGGCGAGCAGCAGAAGGGTGAGAACGCCGAAAGTGTGCACAGACGGCCCGCACTTTATGCAGCAGCTCTGACATATCCGGGTAGTTTTTTAGAAAATTCTGTACCACCAAATTCAGCACATGCGCCAGGCAAGGGATGTGCGTCAAACCGGCTTGGCCCAGAGCCGATACGAGATTTCGGCCATTGTCGCATACCACCAGGCCGGGCTTAAAGCTCGGTGGCAACAACCACTCATTGGTCTGTTGTGCAATGCCCGTCCACAGCTCCTGCGCAGTGTGGGGTTTATCCCCCAAACATATCAGTTTTAAAACAGCCTGCTGTCGTTTCCCCCTGGATGTGATGATGTTGGTGGTGAAGGTGTTACGCTGAGCAGATGAGTGGGTGGTCGAGGAGGAAGAAGCGCAGTAGGAGGAGGAGGCAACAGGAGGCAAAGAGAAATGCCCTGCAATCCTCGGTGGTGGAAGGACATGCGCCAAATGGCTAGCCGACTCAGGCCCACCCGCCGCTACATTTGCCCAGTGTGCAGTTAGCGAGATATAGCGTCCCTGCCCGTGCTTACTGGTCCATGTATCAGTGGTTATGTGGACCTTGCCACTGATGGCGTTGCGCAGTGCACACTTGATCTTGTCCCTGACTTGTTTGTGCAGGGAAGGGATGGCTCGTCTGGAAAAGTAGTGGCGGCTGGGTACCACGTACTGTGGGACAGCCACCGCCATCAGGTTTTTGAAACTGTCCGTGTCCACCAGACGGAATGACAGCATTTCAAAGGCCAGGAATTTTGAAATGCTGGCATTCAGGGCCAGGGATTGTGGGTGGGTAGGGGGGTACTTCCTCTTTCTCTCCAGTGTTTGGGAGATGGACAGCTGTAAGCTTCCATGGGACCATGTGAAAATGCTTGGGGACGGTGGCGGACATGGTGGCGTTGCTGTCATATCGTCTGTTTGCTGGGTGGCAGGTGACACTGTCACTGTAGAGGTGGAGGAAGAGGCCGAGGCAGCAGCAGAAAAGGAAGCAGGAGGAGGCCGAGACCTTTCTTGGATTTTGAGGTAATTATTCCAATGCAGCTTGTGCCTTGAATTTAGATGCCTAGTCATGGGGGTAGTGCTCAGGTTGAGAACATTTATGCCCCAGCTCAGGCTATCATTGCACAGCTTGCAAACCACTTGTGTCTTGTCATCAGCACATTGTCTGAAGAACTGCCACGTGGGAGAACGCCTTTGAGCTGCCTTTGGTGTGCTAGGTCCCTGGGTGCGGTGGGTAGTAGCAGGCCTACTGTCTAGGGGACGCTCGCTCCGCTTTTGCAACCTGCTTCCTCTTTTGCTGTGCTGGTGCCTCTGTGCGACCACCACCTCTTCCTCCAAACTTCACACGTCACTCGCATGACCCTCATTCCATGTGGGGTCTAGGACCTCATCACCCTCCACATCATCTTCCACCCACCCTTCACCACTGCCCTCCTTGTCAGTCTGCACACTGAGGCAAGCTGCAGCAGTTGGCACCTGTGTTTCATCATCATCAGAAATGTGCTGCGCTGGTGTTTCCATGTCCTCATCCTGCAACAGAAGTGGTTGGGCATCGGTGCACTCAACGTCTTCCACTTCTGGGGCAGCTCTATGTGGATGGCCCACAGAAAGCACACCAGGAGAGTCATCAAAAAGCATAAGAGTCCCTTGCAGGACTTGGGACTCAGACTGGCTAATTTACAAGGGGCTGAGGTGAAAGACAGATGGCCATGGGGTTCAGGTGCCAACTCTGAGCTTTCATCAAGGGACCAGGAGGGAGACAATGTGAAGGAACTGGAGACATTGTCAGCCACCCAATCTACTATCGCCTGTACTTGTTCTGGCCTCACCGATCGTTGAGGGGCATTCTGGCCTACCATATACCGGTGAAGGTTCTGTTGGCTACCTGAGGAAGGTGTTTCCATTGTGTGTGTAGCTGGCACACCTCGACCACGTCCTCTCCTTCCAACAGGAGGTTCACCAACACCACCAACACCAGCAGCACCAGCATCACCAGCATCACCATGACCACGTCCCTTATTTGCTCTCCTCATTGGGCCCGCAAATGTACTATGTAGCCCTATGTAAGTATTTATTAATACTAATTAATACCTTTTTTTTAAAAAAAAAAACACCAACATAGCCGGACTTTTTATTTTGGTGCAAGAAATGCACTGCTCACACCAACAGCTGGAAGCTCTCCCTTTAGAACTAGGAGATGATTTTTGAACAATAATGTGTCACTTACAGCAACAGCTGGAACCTGGCCCTATAGGACTAGGCAATGGTTTTTGAACAATAATCTGTCCCTCTAAGCCTAAGCTGGAAAATCTCCCTTTAGAACTAGGAGATGATTTTTGAACAATAATGTGTCACTTACAGCAACAGCTGGAACCTGGCCCTATAGGAGTAGGCAATGGTTTTTTAACAATAATCTGTCCCTCTAAGCCTCAGCTGGAAACTCTCCCTTTAGAACTAGGAGATGATTTTTGAACAATAATGTGTCACTTACAGCAACAGCTGGAACCTGGCCCTATAGGAGTAGGCAATGGTTTTTGAACAATAATCTGTCCCTCTAAGCCTAAGCTGGAAAATCTCCCTTTAGAACTAGGAGATGATTTTTGAACAATAATGTGTCACTGACAGCAACAGCTGGAACCTGGCCCTATAGGAGTAGGCAATGTTTTTTTAACAATAATCTGTCCCTCTAAGCAACAGCTGGAAACTCTCCCTTTAGAACTAGGAGATGATTTTTGAACAATAATGTGTCACTTACAGCAACAGCTGGCCCTATAGGAGTAGGCAATGATTCTTGATCTTGAACAATAATCTGTCCCTCTAAGCAGAAGCCTCTACCTAGTGCAGTCAGATCGCTCTTAGCAGCAGTATGTGAAATCTCAAATTACTCCCACAATCTGATCGTTGTGTACAATCCCACAATCTGATTGTTGTGTACGATCGCACAATCTGATCTTTGTGTACGATCGTAACGATCGTTGTGCTAGGCAGGGTTTGGTCTGCAATGTGTCACTCAAAGCAGCAGTATGTGAAATCTCAAATTACTCCAACAATCTGATTGTTGTGCACGATCGTAGCGATCGTTGTGTTATGCAGAGTTTGATCTGCAATCTGCAACTCAAAGCAGCAGTATGTGAAATCTCAAATTTCTGCAATCTATCCCTCAGAGCAACAGCAGTAGTACTCTCAGGATGCATGATCAGATGTTAAAATGTCTGCAATCTCTCCCTGACAAAAATGCCGACAGCTTCCTCTCCCTACACTAACCCAAGAGCATGGGACATGCCCCACTGTGACTCCAGCTTATAAAGAGGCTGGGTCACATGATGCACTGGCCAATCACAGCCATGCCATTAGTAGGCATGGCTGTGATGGCTTCTAAGGGCAAACCAGTGAAACGCTTGTTGATTGGCTGCCCTGCAGCTATTCAACACCCGTGATCAACTACCAGAACCCAGAACCCGAACCCGACCATTTTTTGAAATGTCCGTGTTCGGGTACGGGTCCCGGACACCCGAAAGTTCGGTACAGACCCGAATGTTACAGTCCGGGTTCGCTCAACACTACTCCCCACCCCTTCAAAATCTGCAGCAATGCTGGCAGCACTTATACATCTATTTCCCAAAAACAACCTCTGGATATGACGCTGAGCATGTGCACTCAACCTCTTTGGTCGACGATGGCGAGGCCTGTTCTGAGTGGAACCTGTCCTGTTAAACCACTATATGCGCTTGGCCACCGTGCCGCAGCTCAGTTTCAGGGTCTTGGCAATCTTCTTATAGCCTCGGCCACCTTTATGTAGAGCAACAATTCTTTTTTTCAGATCCTCAGATAGTTTTTTGCCATGAGGTGCCATTTTGAGCTTCCAGTGACCAGTATGAGAGAGTGAGAGTGATAACACCAAATTTAACACACCTGCTCCCCATTCACACCTGAGACCTTGTAACACTAACGAGCCACATGACACCAGGCAGAGAAAATAGCTAATTGGGCCCAATATGTACATTTTCACTTAGGGGTGTACTCACTTTTGTTGCCAGCGGTTTAGACATTAATGGCTGTGTGTTGAGTGTTTTTGAGGGGACAGCAAATTTACACTGTTATACAAGCCGTACACTCGCTACTTTACATAGTAGCAAAGTGTAATTTCTTTAGTGTTGTCACATGAAAAGATATAATAAAATATTTGCAAAAATGTGAGGGGTGTACTCACTTTTGTGAGATACTGTAGGTCATGGTGTGCTGTGTGTATAGTATGTGGTGCAGTTTGCAATGTGGGGTGTATTGCTTGTATATATGATGTGGTGTGCTGTGTATATATTTTGTTGTGCAGTTTGTAATGTGGAAGTGTAATGCATGTTTATTGTGTGTGGCGCAGTTTCGGCGCATCGCACAGTTTTTAGTATGCGGTGTGCTGTGTATATTGTGTATTTTAGAGTTTGTATTTTGGAGGTGCACTGCATGTTATTTATGATGTGATGTGCTGTGTGTATATTATGTGGTGCAGTTTTTAATGTGGGGGTGCAATGCATGTTATATATGATGTGGTGCGCTGTGTGTATAGTGTGTTGTGCAATTTGCAGGGCTTCTTTTCTCACTGAATAGGTGCAGGAACTTTCCTTTATGATCCATTTTCTCTGTCTCAACCAACCTCCGAGCACTGTTCCTTGGTTCCAACCCCTACCCACCTCTCATTACTACCCTTTTAGAGAATACAGAATAAATATAAAAAGTCAGTTGTATGGAATATGTTAATAACAAGAAAAGCAGTGAAATAGATCCCCTGTGACCAAAAATGGACCACCCGAAACAAAATCCCCCTTCCCCCGCAATGACAATATATCCCCCAGCAACAATAGAACCCTGCCACCAACAACAGTTCTCCCCACAGCCAGCATCAATAGACTCTCCAGGAACCAGCAGCAAAAGACCCCTTCCTCAACAGTAGATTTCTCCCATCAATAACTGCAATATAAGACTTACTGCCAGCAATAATAGGTCTCCTACCAGCAACAACAGTCCACCCCCTCTGCAAAAATAGATCCCCTCCAGCTACAATAGATCCCCCAGTAGCCGGCATCAATAGACCCTGCAACACACCCCTGCACCCCTTGCCAGTCAGTGCTGGAGGTGGCGGAACTGCGTTCCCGCTGAAAAAAAAGCCCTGGCAATTTGCAATGTGGTGGTACAGTGCGTGCTTATATGATGTAGAGTGTGCTGTCAAGTCTCTAATATGGGGGAACAATGCATGTTATATATAAAGGGGTGTGCAAAAAGTATAGTATGTGGTGCAGTTTCTAAGGTGAAGGTGTAGTGCATGTTATATATGATGTGGTGTGTAGTGTGTATACAGTGGTGGTACAGTGCATGTTATATATGATTCAGTGTGTATAGTGTATGGTGCATTCTTTTTTTTTTTTTCTGAGAAAAAAAATTTATTTGAAGTTAGTAAATCCGAGTATGTCAGAAGTACAAATATAAAAAGGATAAGCATTAACCACGAACACAGCACGGTATGGGTACAGCAATATAACGCATAACATCTGTAACTCTTGCTTGATTATATGTGTACAGTATGCAAAAACAAGGTGAGCAGTAAACCTGATTAACAAGTGACGAGACACTGCCTTCCTTTCTGGCTTGTATACATACCCCTACATAGCTTGTGATGTAGGATGAGTAGCCCGGTATTGCATTTTTTCGTGTGCGTTAGGAATGAGGGCAATTTGTGTTGGGGGGGCCAGTATTTTTACAAGATTTTTGTGAGGCTCATATTAGGAAGAGGGAGCAACATCTTTTAAGTGGGTTTTCTTATGTATGCTGGTATATTGCTGTTGGAGGATTACGACTATACTAAGGCGGGTGTGTTATGGTATCTCATATTATGGGAGGGGGTGGGGACATCTATAAGGAAGAGGGGGTAGGCAGTAAGAAATGGAGGGTGGAGGTGAAGAAGAGGTGGGGGAAAAGGGTCCTTAGGTCTCCACCGGTGAAGCATCATGCTCTTCAGAGTGGCTATAGTTGGGTGAGGTCAGTGGATGGTCTGGTAGACAGTGAACGTGTCATTGGCATTCCGTGGCGGATGTGGCAGATAACACCCTACCCCGTTTCCCTTCAAAAGGGAGGTCGGGGCGGGGGGTTTGCTAGGGGGGTCCGGGTATCGGTCAGGGTGAGTAGTCTGAATCATGGGGGGAGCCATTTCGTGTTTGAGCCATCAGTTTCGCGTAGTCATCTGTGGAGCAGAAGTGGCGCCAGCAGGACCAGGTGTGAGAGAATCTGGCTGGTGAGTCTTTCGCAATGTGGATCAACTCCTCCATTTCTACGATTCTGTTAACCCGATTGCACCATTCTTGTATAGTTGGGACAGATGTAGATCCCCAGTGTAGAGTGATGCAGAATGAGCTGGGCTGGTGTGTAATCTAGGGTGTATGTGGATATTTTGGTTGTTAGGTTATGTACTTGTGTCCAAAATTGTTGTATGAGCGGGCACGCCCACCAGATGTGCAGGAGAGTGCCAGGTTCTCTGGAACATCTCCAGCATCTGTCAGACACATTTGGGTTAAACTTGTGAAGCAATTGTGGGGTTCTGTACCATCGTGTCTGAATCTTATAGTTGTTTTCCTGGATTGAGACATTGAGTGAGCCTCTGTGGGTAATCATGCATATTTTTTCCCATTGTTCATTTGTTATTTCTGACTGCAGGTCTCTCTCCCATTTTGTGCATGCAATCCCTGAGGAGGGTTTCACTTCAGCAAGGAGCATGTTATGGATGTTTGATATTAAGTGTTGTTGACTCTCCATTTGAGAGCAGAGGTGTTCAAATGGGGTGAGTGAGCGAGAGACCACAGAGTCCCGGTCAATGCCCCTGAGGAAATGGCAAATTTGAAAGTATTTCCGGGGCGAAAGGGGTGTGGCGAGGTCGTTGGTGTTGATCGCTTCCCGATCCAATTCTAAAGAATTGATGTGCCAATATGTCAGGATGGGGCCATATATCCCTTAAGAAATTTTTGGACATTTTCTTAAGAAATTTTTGGGGGGGAACGCTGGATTGAGCTCGACAGGGGTAAGGGGCCCAGGGTTGGATGATAATCATGTTTTCTTGCACATTTCCCTGAAGCAGTTTAAGGTTGGCTGGATGAGTGGGTGCGTTTTTAATGCTGGGGGTATATGGGACGGTTGGAGCCACGGGGTCGCCTTCAGAGATATGTCAGTAAAAGAGGATTCCAGGTGAACCCAATCTTTACTTTTCCTGTGTATGGCCCAATCCACGATTCTGGCCAAGTGGCAGGCCCAATAGTAGTTCTTGAGGTCTGGGAGGCCTATGCCTCCCTTCATTTTGGGTCTCATCAGTTGAGCATAGCTTACTCTTGGGCTCCTGTGGTTCCACAAGAATCTGAGGCAGTTCTGCTTGATAGAGCGGAAAAATGTTTGGGGGAGTTGGATAGGGATGGCCTGGAGGATGAATAATATGCGTGAGGGATGTTCATTCTTAATATTGCTGCTCTACCGAACCACGAAAAATAGAGGTCAGAGATGTTGGGTGTCAGGTATGTTCCCAAATATTTGATCTTATCTTTTTTCCACTGAAATGGAAAATTATTTTGACATTGGGTCACTAATTCTTGGGGGAGGGTAATGTTTAAAGCAAACGATTTTGCTAGGTTGATTTTAAGGTTAGATAAACGTTGAAATAGCGTAAAATCTTTCAGAAGGTTAGGGATGGAAATGTGGGGGTCTTCTAAGAATAGTAAGATGTCGTCAGCAAAGGCGGCTATCTTATAGGAGCGATAAGCTATTGATACCTATCTTATGTCCACAGCAGTGGTTCCAGGGTCAAAATAAAAAGTATCGGGGATAGTGGGCAGCCCTGTCTCGTCCCATTGCTTATGGAGAAGGCGTCTGACAGGTGGCCGTTAACCAGCACCCGAGCAGTGGGGGTTGTATAGAGGGACATGATGAAGTTGAACATTTTATCTTGTAAGCCTATGTGTCGTAGTACTCCCATGTAGTCCCAGGCCAGCCTGTCAAAGGCCTTCTCCGCGTCCAGGGAGAGGAAAAATCCTTTGCAGTTATCCGCAAGTAACCAGTGTTGTATGTTAAGGGCTTTTGGGGTGTTGTCCCTGGCCTCTCTTACGGGGACAAAGCCTACTTGATCTTGTTTGATCAGGGCAGACAGGAGGGGAAGAAGACAGTTTGCAAGGATTTTAGTGAATAGTTTGACATCTACATTTAGTAAGGATATCGGTCTGTAGTTGGATACTAATGTATTGTCTTTACCATCCTTCGGTATTACAGTGATATGTGCTTCCAACAGTCTGTTGGAGTGTGGATTTCGGTATGGAGTTAAATGCTGAGAGGAATGGGGCTGTTAATGTATCTATGAATGTCCTGTAGTATGTTGCCGTGAACCCATCCGGTCCAGGGCTTTTGCCTACCTTCAGTTGTTGGACTGCCTTTTTGAACTCTCTTTCTGAGATCGGTTATTCTACGAGTCGGGCGTCTTCTGGGTCGATTGGCCTAGGGCAATATTTTTGGAGAAAGTTTTGGACAAGGAAGGATCTTGTGGTGGTATTTCCTCATTCAGTAGGCTGATGGGGGAGGTTATAGAGGGTGGAGTAGTATGTCTCAAATTGAGATGCTATATCTGTGGTTGTTACCTTTGGTCTACCCTGGGGGTCCTTTATGATATGGACGTTTGTATTCGCTTTTTTCGCTTGGATGGCTCTAGCCAGAAATTTTCCGCATTTGTTACCCCACTCATAAAAGAGCTTGTGACTTAGGGTAAATTTATGTCTTGTTTTGCGGTTGATCTCTTCCTTATTATTAACTCCCTAGTTTGTGTAAGTTCCTGATAATCATGTAGTGCCTGGGATCTTTTGTGGGCGCGTTCGAGAGTTTTAATCTTGTGGATCAGATCTGTGACTGTTTTCTGGTGTGAATTTCTGCGTGCTGCTTTTAGTGCTAGGAAGCAACCTCTGAGCACACATTTATGGGCTTCCCACTGTGTGAGAGGTGGCATCCTCGGAGTGTTGTTTTCTGAGAAAAATTTGGAGATATTGTCTCGAATATGATTGATATCGGGTTCCGAAGTCAATAAGGAGGAATCTAGTCTACAGATTTTTGTATGGGGGTATTTCTCTGGTAGGGTTAGGGTCATAGAAATTGGGTGGTGGTCGGAGAGAAACATTGGTTCTATTGTTGCCTGGGCGAGCAGGTGGAGTTCTTTTTGGGAGATAAACAGATAATCAAGTCTGGAATATCTGTTGTGTGGGGTCGAGAAAAAGGTATAGTCCTTTACATTGGGGTGAAGGGTGCGCCATGTCTCGCGCAGAAGGAGATCTTGCAATTGAATCTTGATTTGGCGAAGGGCTCTGTATGGGATAGAGGAGGCATTTGAGGATGTGTCTAGTAGTGGGTGTAATGCAACATTGAGATCGCCCCCTAGAAGAGTAAGTCCAGCTTGGAATCCCACCAATGTTTGTGATAAGGACCTAAAGAAGCTTACCTGGGAGGAATTGGGACTGTAGATATTGGCTAGTGTAACAGGCTTATTTTGTATGCGGCCCTTTAGCAATATATATCTTCCATCTGTGTCTATGAGGGAGTCAGTCAAATGCCAGTCCAAATTTTTGGAGATTGAAGTTGACACCCCTTTGGTTTTGGACAGGGCATTTGTCGCATGAAAGGAAATTGGGAAGTAGTGATTTGCGAGTTTAGGGATCTTATCGGTGCGGAAGTGAGTTTCCTGAAGGAAAATCATATCTGCTTTAAGTTTGCGCATCATGGCTAGGACTTGACTGCGTTTCTCGGGAGTGTTTAAACCTTTAGCATTTAAAGAGATTACCTTGAGTGTTGATTGATTGGTAGATGGGGTCATGGGGGTCATGGTTTATTTTGTTTGGTTACTGTCTCAATAAGGGCCTAGAAAGGTGGTCAGGAGCGTAGGTACTTGGGGGTTGTGCCAAGTTGTGGTATTAATCGCTTTGAGTTAGGTTATCTGTGTTGTCACCGGTGGAGACCCAGTGGGGAAGCGGTTGGGGGGAAGGGCGGGGGGGATAGTGGGGGGGGGGGGGCGGGGGGAGGATAGTGGGGGGAAAACGGGACAAGGAAGGATGTGGGGGGATGGGAGAGAAAGGGGGGTGGGTGTTTGTTTAGATGTGGTAGGGGAACCAGTGGTAGGTAATAAGTATAGTACCTACCTGTAAGGTTGTTGTAGGGTCTGGTATGGGTCAGCCGGAATAGGGGATGAGATTCTGGCTGTGTGGAGAAGTGTGTGGCGATGATCTACGGTGAGGCAGGTGTGAGTCCCTCGTCCACCAGGGTTATCCATGTATGTAGGGTATTGTGGGAGCCTAGATTACATATGCCATGGGGTGGGGGCTTTAATGTTGTGTCCAAGTTCTTGTAGCATAAGGGGGTATCCCCCCTTGTTCAAGTGCCTTGCAGCCTAAAATGCAGAAGGATTGAGGGAGGTCGTAGATTGAGCCGGGTAAGGTCAGTCTTTGAGTGCCTGGATCTAGAGTGGATCATAAGGGTGTCCAGCTGAGTGTGTAAGTTATCAAGTTGGGTCCCTGTGGTTGAAATAGAATACCTTTAAGTAAACTAACCGTTGATAGGTGTCTATTTGCACAACATCTATTAGATTAACTTTCCTGAACATGTAAAAACATTTGTTCGAGCAGTTAGTTTGTAAGTCGGTGAAGAGCTCCAAAATTGACCTCCCACATGTGTGGCTGGCGTGTAGAGATTTTATGTGATTTAGATTGAATTTGAGGATGCCTACGTGGGTAATATTGTCATCACTCTCCATCTGCTTAAAGCTAGTTAGATGGCAATCTCATTCTCAAATGGTGGTTTGTGGCTGCTCACACATGTGGGACTGGTACATTGTCTGTGCCCAGTAGTTGCAATACAAACACAATAACAAAAACATAAACAGATCCAGATACCACTTGCGGGAACTCATTATAGTAGTTATCAAACGGCTGGATGTCCCCATGGTTGGACAATTACATGTGCCACTGAGCCCGTGGGAGGCCCAGTGGTACATGGACGCATTTTGTATAAGCCAGTTCAGAACACTTTGTCCAGCAATAGGCTGTTCTCTCACCCCAGTTACTCCGCATGGCCCTGCATTGTGATAATTGGTAATGCATACAATTTGTCTTTGGTCCAAACTGGTGAGGGTATCAGTATGGAGGATTGGGAGTGTTGTCGTTTTTAAGGAGGCTGAATTGTTAGCCTTTCCCAGCTTACCTTTCCGAAAGGTAGGTGGTGCAACAAGAGTATGTGGGTCCCAGCAGCTCTGTGTGGTATCCTCTTTGTAGCTTCTCCTGCAGGGGTTCAGCCCACACCCTCTAGATCACATAAATGAAGGGTATTAACAGTACAGGACTGTGCGTTACCTGGTGGTTTTCCTGCAAGTACTCTTATTTTTGTCTTGGACATCTTGTCCAGTCTGTGGATGGCTGGAGTGCTGATCAGTGGGAATGAAGATATAGGCGGGCATGGTTGTTTTGGGGGTGAAAGAGTTGATCGGAGTTATGTAGATAAAATAAGGGGAGGTCGAGGCCTAAGTTGATCTTGAAATTCAGATCACAGTCTCAAATCCCATGGGTCTTTCCCTGGATGGAGGATTGGCAGCTCAGTGTCAAGACCAAAACTAGTGTGTTTGTTCGTTGCAGAGTTTAACAGGGAGCTCAGCCCTGTGTATGTTCACTTACCCGAGTGTCTGTACTCGAACGAATGTCCAGGTCCTGTTGGGGGCTGGGTGGAAGCATCACTGCGTCTACGCTGTCACCCCAGTGAATTTCTGTCTTTTCAGGAGGTTGGCAGACTTTTCGGGCCGTTCTTGACCAAATTACTCAGGCTGAAAAAGGGCTAAAAAAAGCAGAAGAAAAGAGAAAAAAAAAAGGGAAAAAAATATATATAACAAAAAAAAAATACAGCAGTTCAGACAGTTTAGTTTTTGCGTCTCTCCTTACAGTAGTAGGGCCATCCTGTGAGATTCCAGGTGCGCCTGTTCAGTATGTGGCAGAGGTGGTAGATCATGCAGTGTTCTCTTGACGGGGGCTTCTGTGGGCTGAAGAAGCCATTGGGCTGGTGTATCCTGCGTTCCTGTTCCTCGGAGGTCTTGGTGGCCTTGGTGAGGGATCATCGCGTACAGGGATGGCGTCCATTGATGTAGCTTGCTGCAGTGGGGGGGCTACGTAGATTACTGTACCAGTCAGGTACTTCCACTTGGGGCACGTTTAGTGTGTCGCAGAAGGCTTGAAGGTCCTCTGGGACTCTTAGGTGTGTTGTGCGACCTTGAGATGATGCTGAGAGGCAGAAGGGGAACTTCCACCTATACTGGATTCCCTTAGTGTGCAGTACATCAAGAAGCGGGCGTAGGTCTCTTCTATGTTGAAGGGTAATGGGCGAGAGATCCTGGAATAATTTAACTTCTGTTCCTTGGAACAGGAGAGTGTGGCGGACTCTCGCTTGTCTTAGGACCTCTTCTTTAGTCTTATAGTTTACAATGCAGCATATCACATCTCTCGGCGGGTCTGTGTCCCTGCCCCTTGGTTTCAAGCCCCTGTGCAAGCGTTCACATTCAATGGGAGATTCAGATGGCTGGCCTAGCAGATCATTAAACACTGATGTGGTGGCCTGGGCAAGTTGGGTATGCTCGACTGTTTCAGGGAGGCCCCTTACCCTTATGTTGTGTCTACGACCACGATTATCCAGATCCTCCATGTGGCGATGAAGGTCCGGGAGCTGGTTATCATGGTTAGTAGTGGATAATTGAAGCTGGTGGATGGTGGTGTCCTGGCGGGTTGTTGTTTCCTCAATGGCTTCTATGTGCGTGACCACCCAGTGGATGTCATGCTTGAGGTCAGTAATAGCTGCTGCCAGGGTCGCCTTAATGTCCTCTGCTACCAGGCTCAGGTCGTGCAGGTTAAGTGGCTGCATGGCAGGGGCTGCGGCATGTTGTTGCTCAGTCATATTTCTGCCTATGGGGCTGAGGCTGGAGGATTGTGCCGCCAATGCGGAGGCCCAAAGTGAAGCCGGGGCCTCACGTGGCTGGGTGCGAAACATTTCCGGGATGCTAAAGCCGCTCTGTGACTCGGCGTCCCTGGGTGATCGAGAGCGGGACTGGGGTGGTGTCCCGTCTGATTTCCCCATTGTTGTGCGGGTGTAAAAGCTCAGTTTAGCCTAATTTAATGCCCTGGTGTCTGGAGCTCGGGAGTCACGCTGCCATCCTGGTTCCATGCCAAGCCACCCCCGTGTATGGTGCATTCTGATATGACAGCATGCAATATGCGTTATGTCGGATATTACAGTCAGTGCAAATGGAATGTATGCAGTATGTAATGGAAGGGTATTGTGTCTCTTATCTATCCTGTGTTGTAAAAGAAGCAGGTTTTGGTTATAGTTACACATACAAAATAGCTGTGTCAGGTTACAATTATGGGTTCGCCTCACAAGCCAGCGTGTGATCCCAGTACACAACCCTGTTACATAGGAACAATGACTGGTCCCCTTTAAAGGACTACCAATTCTTGTTTTATTTTATAAATCTTATTTTTTTTTCTAGGCTTAACCTCTTCTTTTATTAACTTAAAACAATAAAAATAATCTGAACCTAGATCATATCTATTCATATCTTTCTGTGCTTACATAAGCAGCAACAATTTAAAACTGACAGACTATCCCAAGTTATATAATTGCAAAAATCCAGTTCTACATCAATGGCTGCTTATCTGTAGCACTTGCTCACAAGCTACCATTTATTTTACCAAGTCCATTAACTGAGCTGTGACCTTTGACTTCTACGCTATTTACCGAAGGCTGGAAATGAATGCAAAATAAATAAAATGTACAAGGCACCTTACAAGGCCAAGGGTAAAATGTTACTATTCAAAAAGAATTAACACCTTTCTGTGTAAGACAAGTTATGTTCTACCCACAGGTATTTCATGTATATACAGTATGTGTCCGTGTATTGTACGTGCAGTACTATGCTGAGACAAATGGATTAACTTATTTTGGCAGAGAACAATATTAAGATTATTATCAGTAACATAAGTTCTGACTAGGGTCCCAGGCAGTCAACTAAACTTCCCAAAGTAGCTTCACAAACACAGCCTTGCTTTTGGCCCTGGGAGCCCAGGCTTTGAGACAACAAGGGAATTACAAGTATGCAAACATATCTCCTAAGCTAGATCAGAATGGTAATTCTTTCACTCTCCTATTTCCTCTTCTCTCCATGTGTTAATAAATTTAATAGCAGAACTGGAAGGAATGCACAGGATTTTAGAAGGAATCAAAAGACTCAACAAGGTTCAAGGAACATGAAACAATCTTTGTTTTTCTTGTTTGTTGGTCTAGATCAGTGGTCTCCAAACTGCGGCCCACGAGCCAGATGTGGGCCTTTGCTTGCCTTTATCTGTCCCCTCAGACACTATTCCTCCCACTGATATAAGGCACCATTCCATCCATTCACACAAACAGTGGGGCACTCTTCCTCCCACTAACACCATTGACACTGACACAAATGGTGGTGCACTATTCCTCCCACTAATACCAAGAGTGAGGCACTATTCCTCCCATTTACACAACAATGGGGCACTATTCCTCCCACCGACATCAATGATGGGGCACTATTACTCCCACTAACACCGACAATTGGGCACCATTCTTCCCACTGACACCATTGATGTGGCCCGATTTCTTCAAGTGACGCAAACGATGGGGCAATATTCCTCTCATTGACTCCAACAATGAGGCACTATTCCTCCCACTGACACAACAATGGTGGGGTACTACTCTACTACTCCTCCTCCTACTGACTACAATTGCTATGCTATACAATTAAAATATAGCTCTGCATATAAAGCAGATAACATTCTGCCTCCAGTAGCTCATTTCAACATTCATGAGTAGATGGTATGTAGTACATAACTCCCCACATGGTATGGAGGTGTACCAAATAGTCTACTGTGCCATGTTCCTAAATATATATGAGAACCAACAAAAACTAGCAGAAAAACGTGGACTTTGTAGGAGCAAATAAATAAAAATTAACAAATTTTATTCGGTTTTATCTTAAAACATTAATACAAATCATACAATAAAAATTAATTGAATCAAACCATCAGACTGAGTAGTAGTGATCATTACTTGATTCAATTAATTTTTATTGTATGATTTGTAAAAATGTTTTTAGATAAAACCCAATAAAATGTGTTAATTTTTATATATTGATGCCTACAAAGTCCACGTCCCCGCCCCCTTGTGACGTCACCACCCGAGGCATTATGGGGTGGTGATGTGACAAGGGGGTGGGACCTCTGGATGACATCAGCGGGTTGCTCTGCCCCATGCTATAACAAGTCATTGCACACGGCGGATCCAGCATTACACTGGGAGATCGCGTTGAATCAACATCAGAAGAAGAACAGAGGGAGAAGACAGCAGAGAAGACCCGGCAAAAGGGCAAAAAGACAGAAGACCCATCAGAAGAGGGAGAAGACCTGGCAGAAGAGGGAGAAGAGAAGACAGCGCAGAGAGGAGAAGAACCAGAGAGGGAGAAGAAATCGGAAGAGATGCCGGAGCTGCCTTAATAAAATACTTTAATAACTTGTGTAGTGTGTTTATTTTTGACACTTTTTTAGGTGAATGGGTAGGGGTACAATATACCCCATATTCATTCACATAGGGTGGATGGCCGGGATCTGGGGTTCCCTTTCTTAAAGGTGGCTTTCAGATTCCGATAAGCCCCTGCCCGCAGACCCTGACAACCACCAGCTATGGTTGTTGGGAAGAGGCCCCTGTCCTCATCAACATGGGGACAAGGTGCTTTAGGGTGGGGGCGCAGGACCCCCTGCCCCAATGCACCCACCCCCCCATGTTGGATATCTGCTGCCATAACAATGGTATTTAATGTCAAATAATCACGTACAATGACGGTGGGTGGTCCAGAAGTGGAGTTGTAAAGGCAGAAGGTTTTTTATCTTAATGCATTCTATGCATTAACATAAATAAACCTTCCATGTGTGGCAGCCTCCCCAGCACCCCCCCCCCCAATTACTTACTTGAGTCCCTTCTCTCTCCAGCAATGTCCACGAGTGTCTTAACCATGCAGGACTCTCCTCCTGATTGGCTGAGACACAGAAGCGGTGCCATTGGCTCCCACGCCTGTCAATCAAAGTCAGTCAGCCAATCAGGGAACAGAGGGGGCATGGCAGGGTCAGGGCTCCGTGTCTGCATGGGCACATGGAGCTAACTGGGCTCAGGTGCCCCCATAGCAAGAAAGTGACGGCAGAAAAAGACTGAGTAGTCCATAGAGTCTGCCTTTTTTTTCCCCATTAACCTTGTTGTATGACTATAGATTTATGTTTATCCCATGCATGTTTGAAACCATTTACTGTTGATTGTCTCACAACCTCTGATGGTAGTTTATTCCAATCATCAACCACCCTTTCAGTAAAATAATACGTTCTAAGATTAGTTTTGAACTTCCCTCCACTGAGTTTGAGGTCATGTCCTTGTGTTCTTGATTTTGGTTTCACATTGAAAAGACTGCCCTCCTGAACCTTATTCAACCCCTTCATGCATTTAAAGGTTTCAATCATGTCTCCCCTTTCCCTTCTGTCCTCCAGACTGCAGTGGCGGCTGGTGAAGTTTTAGGATGGGGGGCGCCAGGCCCGCCCTTCCTTTCTGAACCCCTCCTACTTCTAATAAGCCACACCCCTTATATTATTCACCCACTCTGTTCCCTGTATTCCACATATTGTGCTCAGTATCACATCACAGGACACACTATACAGCTCAGCATTACATCACAGGACACAGCTCAGCATCACAGGACACAGTATACAGCTCATTTTGAAGTGGTCGGCGGTGACGTCAGACCTCCTGTCTTCCCTTTCCCCTCTGTACTAACTTTGGAAATTTACGTACTTCCCCAACTTATTCCAAGTCCTCCCGTC
>BLSH010249788.1:619131-631319 GCA_018402905.1 Glandirana rugosa
TCAAAAAACATTAACGACGTCTGTTCTCGAAAATTCTCGGCCAAGTGTGACTCCGCTGAGTTCAGCGGACTGTTCAACAGGGGTACGTCACGTTACCTTGGCAAGATTATCCTCGCTGAGTCCAGCGAGGCTGAATCTTTTTCCAAGGACGTGATAAAAACCCCGCTGGAGTCGCGCTGAACGTAACTGAAGATACATTTCTTCAGAGGAACGTTCGGCGCGACTCCAGCGGAGCTCACCCCGCTGAACGAAACGGGACGTTCAGCGTGGCGAGGTCACACATGGTGGCCGAGAATGAGTCGGATCCTAGTGTGACATCTGAACCGGCTCTTAAAAGCTCTTGTCTGCAGCAATTACAAAAAACTTCAAAACTTCTGCTCAGCTGGGGGCCAGGGGAAGGGAAAGGACTATTTAACCCCCAGGACTCAAGGGCTTACCTGCTGTGGAGATCCAGGCTGGACTGTGGCTTTATCTGCTCAGCTGGTGGCCAGGAAGGAACACGAGGAGTTAATAGAATCACTCAGGCACAAGTCCTTATCTTTATTCAGCCCTTCTGACCATCTTATCTGAGTCCCGACTTCCACATCTTTTGCGATCAGCTGGGCAATGTAATTGCCGGGAACTGCAGCACAACACAAGGATCACTCCGCCTGAGCCCGAAAATCATCAAATAGTCCCTGCCAGCTGATCGCAATAGAAGTGGAACACGGGACTCAGATAAGATTGTCAGAAGGCTGAATAAAGATAAAAACGTCTGCCTGAGTGATTCTATTAACCATTCATGTTCCTTCCTGGCCACCAGCTGAGCAGATAGAACTCAGAGGCAGAGTGCAGTGTTGAATCATGTGTCCGGGAGAGAGGAGGAAGGAGACCCGGGCACATCACTCTAAACCCGTACTGTCCGGGTGAATCCCGTACAGGTGGCAACCCTAGTGTAGCTGAGATAGCCATTGGAAAGACGTGTGCATCCATAGACACACAGCACTGCTTGGTCCCATCTCCACTCCCTCCTCACAGGATTTGATTGATGGAAGCAAGAGCCAATGGCTTCTGCTCCCACCAAAGCCTCCTGTCCTGTGAATAGCTCTCTGGCCTGATACCCCTGGATAATGTGACTGGACCTATTCTGTTTATATTGGATTCAGGTTAGGAGCAAGACTGTACTGGAGAGGTTCTGTTGATGAAGGGGACTTTGGGGGTCGCCAATGAAACTACACCACGACTTTTTAACATAGGAGTTGTTATAGGCTGACACATACATACATTACAGTACATTGGTGTACTAGTGAATCAACATAGATGGTAAAAGAATGAGTAAACCAACATAGCGAACCAACATAGATGGTGAGAGAATGAGTGGAACAATATAGATGGTGGAGAAATTAGTGGACAAAAATGCAGTAGTTGGTGGAAGAAAGAGTGGGCATGCATTTGAATTGCTTCTGCAGTAAAAATGTGTATGTTTTCTAAATTACTGAGAGGTGGAGTACTTTGAAAATCTGAAATTAGGCCATGGGACAATGCGTGTGATATATAAAGGTCAGATATTTTCAGTTTTGTGGGCTTGCCAGCACACATACTGTAGGTGCAGTGACTCCTGCGTTGCATCAGCAGTTCACCAAATTATTTCACTTCTTGCCTGGAATTGCTCTTTATAGTTGTCCTACAATTGAGCTCCATAAACAAAATTCTCCAGGGAGCAAGAACAACTGATACAAATCAGCTGTTGGACTGCAATGCCAGAAATTTAGACATTAGTAAGATATGTGTTTAATGTTCCTGATTCTTTCAGCTTTGCCTGGAATTAGCTTTTAATACAGTAAATATGTGCGTGTTGCTTTTTTTAGCAAGCCTCTAATGTCCAAAGTCAAATGCAACATCAAAAATACTAGGCTTCTCATGTCTGGGAGAAAGGATTGTTATAATTTCTTGATTACCACTAGGCATAGGGGATGTGAATTGAGACAGATACTAAGCATGCAAATTTTGCTTTGATATATACAGTATTCCTATTATTATACTTAGTTTTGATGTACAAATGAAATGCCTTTCATGCTGTTTTGATGTATAAAGAAAAAGGTCAAAAACATGCTTTTGACATGAATGGCAATGTTACAGGTGTGTGTTCTCAGTTGGCTTTGGTTCAGAAATGTACCAAATGAAAACACAAAAAGTAGCTTAGGAGTTTTTGACAATAACACATCATTATCTGTCGGATCTTTGAATTGTATTACATTTTTAAAACTGACCTTTGGTCCCTTGCTTCTGTAACTGTTATACTGCAAATAGTATTTCATGTTCCAATGCTATGCAGACAGGGTGCTTAACTGACATAGCCAGCTGACCATATTTAAGAAAAAAAAAGATATTGATGACATGGTGGCTGCAATTCCTACCGATCAGCCATTTCTAAATTCAGTTTATGAAAGAGTACATTTTAGTGTTTTTTTTCAAATTTGGGCTATTTTATCCCATGAAGTAATTTGTGTTCTGACTTTCACATTTTTACATGCTTGCTCTTCTGCTTTTTTTTATTTATTTGCATTACATATATAGGTCTGTAAAGCATTTCTATGAGTATTGCAGGGCACACATTGGTTGTAAAAAATATGTTCACCTTTTACAAAAAAAATAGAAATGCACATCCTTTTGTAAGTAAAAAAATGGGCATTTATTATCTTTTATTTTACTCTGCAGCCTGCAAGGCATTGCACCCACAATGAGCAGATTGCAGGTGCAATGCTAGGATCCTGCAGACTCTCAGTACACTGTCTGCCCTTACCTCCAACAGCCCCCTCCCGCCTTCACCCCAGGACACTGTGTCCAGCCACTGAACTCCTCAGGGCTGGGACAAGAAGGGAGCAGTGGATAGAGGCAGAGGCACTCTGGGAGTTCCAGTAGCCACCTTCTACCTAAAAGAAGACACACAAATGCATACAACTTTCACTGCTCTGAAACTCTATGATCTCTATGCAGCTCAATCTCTGCGCACTGACAATCAGCCCGGCAGTAAATAAAGCTGAGCCAGAGTGTGCGGTGATCATTCATCTGTGCTTGCCTGACTTGTCAGCAAAGATATACACAGTAAGCCCAGCAGTAAATAAGGCTGTGTAAAGTGAAAGTTCTGTTATCAGTTCAGAAGGTTTTCATTCATTTAACCATTTATTTCTGTGTATTTGTCTGCTTGGCTACTCTTAGGGTTAAGCCTGGTACACACTAGAAGTTTTTTTTTTCATTCAATCCAGCAGGCTGAAGGGAATAAAATGTAAGGGCTCAGGAGGAGCCGCTGTGCTAACAATCTGATGTTAGTACAACGTTCTCCCTCACTGCGCGATTGTGTTCTGACAGAGGGACTGCCCCCCCCCCCCCGCCAGAACACACCTGTCAGCGATCTCAGGTAAGAGTGCTAATTGGGTGCTGATCAGTAGACCTTTTTCTGTCATGCCCCTTCGACAGAAGCCGGCCCAGCTGACATACACATGGGCTGAATGTCAGTCGGTTGCTATTGAACCGACTGATGCCGCCCGATATTCAGCCCGTGTGTATGACATTAAGCAGTTGAAGGAAAGAAAATCGCTCAGTTCCCCCATTAGCACATTCAGTGTTGATGGGGGATCCCTCCCATGAAGCTATTGTATTCTGACAGTGGGAGGTTTCCTACTGCTGCCGGCTATAGCTGCAGGCAGTGATCGAAGGAAAAAAAAAACCCACCAGTTTGGTTGTATTGAAGTCCATCAATAGTTCAACTTCAGTACAACCAGGTTGCAGATAGATGGATCCAAGTTTGGCCAGTTCAGCAGGAACCGGCTGAATTTCAATCCACCTTGGACAGCTTTAGTAGCACCCCCTTCCATTTATCTTTCTTTTTTGTTGCCTATGATTCAAGAGGGGCTCTTGGGACCCTGATGTAAGGAGGAGTGGGCCCTAGTAATTTCCCCTTCTGTTTCATCTCTGTGTATCATCTGAGGCTGTTCACTTCACTGGGTATATGTGAGGGTTTACATCCACTTTAAGATACTTTTTGTCCTGGTAGAATGTTCTTCCAATACCATGGGCAGTAGTAAAAATAGGGTAATTTGTAACAAACAGAGTGAATCGTGAAAATGCTGACATTATGGACACTCAATAGAGCCTAATAAATATACACAGTACATCTTAGTAAAAAGAGATACAACAATTCTAGAAATCATTGGAGGGAATCAGTAAATTAATGTAAATATTGCTACATGCTCTAAAACTGTTACATTGTATCTGTTCGTTTATATGCATATATTTATATGGATTTTTTCCTATGATCCTCAGCTCCATCTAATGGCCATAGTATAGTATTTTCTAATTCACTATGTTCCTAATGAATGAGCCTTTCTATACTGTTGCACATACTATCTGAATAACATTTAACAAAAAGAGAAAATAGCTTGAGAGCATTTCATTTTTAAGTAACGATGTGCCTTTTATTAGTTATTTGTGTTAATTAATCTGCATGTTTTCAGCTTAATGTAATTAATCTTATCAGTAAATGTTTAACTACGTTAGCTCTCACATCTATATATCCTTTATTGACCAGAGCTAATTTTGCATTTTCACTATGAGCTTAATGATTCTGCAATAACTTTGTCTTTGTTGGAGATAACTAAATAAAACTTTTTTTTTTTGGGGGGGCAAGACTTTTTTCATGAACTTGCATACATTATTTTATTTTCTATGCAATGCTATTTTTAAAATTTTATGTTATGCGATGTTATGTTTAAAAGAAAAAAAAACAGGTGTCTCTACAGATTTTTAATTTTCTAATTTGTTTTGCCTAAAATGACAATTATGATTCTGGTTCAAAGCACCACAGAGTTATTTAATAATGAAAGTAAGACTTTTTTTCACTTTTGTGCATGTTTTTAATGCAACACAACCTAAAGTAACAAATAAAATGCATTTAAATGAAAAAAAAAAATAACTATTAATATTTAAAAAATTAAAACAATGAGGAAAAAGTCCAAAAAATAATAGCTAATAGGGATGGGCGTTCACTCATTCGTAGAATTTAGGAAATTATGGGGCATTTGCAGCGATTTTGCTGCCGCGGAGTGCCCCATAATGCATTGCCGTAGACGGCACGCACAGCTCCTCCTCCTTGGGAGGACTGCCGCTGTCTGCGCTGGCTTTGTGTTGACATCTTATTTATAGTGCAGGGCGGGGCCACCCCCTTCTGGAGTCATGTGACGTCAGAGGGGTGGGTCACACAATTACGTCACTGAGTGGGGCCGCCCCCGCCCTTCACTATAAATAAAATGTCAAACCAAAGAGAGCTCAGTTGGCGGGAGCCCTCCCATGGAGGAGGAGCTGTTCTTTTTTTTGTTTTGTTTTTTCGGGTCCATCACTCACTGGATTACAATGGGAGACACTTATTTTTATTTTTTACTTTTTAATAAAGGACTTGTCACTAATTGTCTCATGTGGTTGCATGCTCGGATAAGGGTCTAGTTTGGATTTTAGGGGGGCCCCATGCAATTTTTTTTTTTAATTTTGGCGCGGAGTTCCCCTTAAAATCCAAACCCGATCCGAAGGGCTTGGTATGGACTGGGGGGGACCCCATGCAAATTTACAGCATTGCAGCCGCAATAATAAATGACAATGTTTCCTTCAAAAATGTCATTTTGCTCTAGCTATGTTCTAGACATCACAGAGGTGCGCCCTTTTACAGGCATACTAAGGGGACCCCCCAGGCATGATATTTAAAGGAATATTTCATTTTCATTGTTTCACTTTAAGCATTATTAAAAACTGCTCTTGAAAAAACGATTAATTAAAAGACTTTTTCTTGCATTGATACATGTCCCCTAGGGCAGGACCTGGGTCCCCATACACTATTTAGGGCAATCATTTGCATATATACCACTTTTGATTTTTCATGTTCGGGTCCCATAGACTTTAACGGTGTTTGAATGTTCACACAAATTTTTTGCCTGTTCGCATGTTCTGGTGCGAACTGAATCGGGAGGTGTTTGGCCCATCCCTAATAGCTAAGAGGGAAAGGGAAAAATAGTTATTACAAGTTAATAAGGGCTTACATAGGAACAGAACTACTGGTAGGCTTGCTATAACTTACATCATACACAGATCATCCCTTGTATAGTAAATAATGTTGCTACTCTATTTCTGAATGTTCATCTCCCCCCCCCACCTGGCAATCTTCTGGGACATCTCACATGTCCCAGAAGATACGGCGGCCATTCACAGCACGCAGCACCACTCGCCCATGCGCAGTACACGCCCGGCTTTGAAGCCAAAGCTGGGAGCCCACACTTGTGATGTCGTTGCTGCACGGAGGAGGGGGGAAGAGTGACGCTGCGGGCGGCTGCATCGCTAGAGCCTGGGACAGGTGAGTGTCTGATTATTAAAAGTCAGCAGCTACACTTTTTGTAGCTGCTGACATTTAATAGGGTGGAACGCCGCTTTTAAGCCTGGTACACATGGGCTGAATATCAGATGTTGTCGGCCTGTTCAACAGAAACCATCCGACTTTTGGCCCATGTGTACACCAGCCTGTCCGACAGAAGCCAGCAGAATTTTGGCTGGCTTCTGTCAAACGGGCATGCTGGGACACTAGCATCCAGTCAGCATCCGATCAGCGCTGGCAGCCATTGACGTGTTCTGGCAGGGGGGGGCAGTCAGAACACAATAGCTCAGCAGTGAAATCACAATACTAACATCGCATAGTTAGTGCAGTGAACTCCTCCCGAGCTCCTCAGTTTTTTTTTTGTTCTGCCCTCTGGGTTGAACAAAAAAAAAAATAACGATATAGTGTGTACCAGACATTAGTCCTTTCTCACTAAAGCCTTAATGATTGTACTTTCTTGTTGGGTCCAGAACCCTACTCCGCAATAGCCATGCTTTCCATACACTGCATTGATGATGGCCACAAAGCCTGAAACAGCTCTATTAATGAAATGCTCTATAATATTGGGCTATACGTGCACTATACACCAGCAGTTCTGGATGTGCATTTGGCATTTGGATTGTAAAGGAATTATGTGCTCCTCCCATTGTCATTTAATCCTGTAATCCTTTTAGGATCAGGATATGTATTGAATTGATGCATGCAAATAACTTATATACTAAGAAGGCTCTGTTTTGCTACACATCTGTTTATAAAATACAATGTTGAAAATATGGAAGGGCAAATAATTAAAACCGTGAAAGTCACTTCATTACTTACTTTCAGGTAATCATTATATCAAGATGGCTGTTTTCACTGCCCTGATCCCTGAGCAAGATCAGGAGTTTGTGGAGCTAATCGTCACACAGGGTGGCCTGATATGTTTGGTACAGGAGATGATAATTATGGATAGCTAAAGGGCAGCTTATTGTTAAAGGACAACTATACTTGAAGTGCAGTGGTCCTTAAAAGCTTTCCTCTCCTCCTTCACTGAAATCCACATATCTAAATACTTATCTTCAACTCCAGAGATATTCACTGTACAGCTTAGCGCAGCATCACACAACCTGCGTGAAAAAGTCCCTGCTGAGCACTGCACCTACTGTACATGCACACTGCAGCCTCATTTATTACTATGGCTGATCTGTACTCAAGATCCAATCTGGGCATACCTCCCAACTTTTTGAGAAGGGAATGAGGAACGCCTATTAGCAAAAGTATGTAGGCATAGGACACCCCCCAGCCAAGCCCCCTTAACCACTTGTTTACTGGGCACTTAAACCCCCTTCATGCCCAGACCAATTTTCAGCTTTCAGCGCTGTCACTCTTTGAATGACAATTGTGTGGCCATGCTACACTGTAACCAACAAATTTTTTCACACAAATAGAACTTTTTTTGGTGGTATTTAATCACTGTTGGGTTTTTTATTTTTTGCTAAAATTTTGAATGTTTCATGGTTTGTTATAAAATTTTGAAAACAGGTAATTTTTCTCCTTCATTGATGTGCACTGATGAGGCTGCACTGATGAACACTGATAGGCTGCACTGATGGGTACTGATAGGCTGCACTGATAGGCACTGATAAGGTGGCACTAATGGGCACTGATAGGTGGCACTGATGAGCACTGATAGGGGGCACTGATGGGCACTGGTAGGTGACATTGATAGGCAGCATTGATCGGTGACACTGATAATGAGGCACTGATGGGCATTGATTTGCAGCACTGGTGGGCATTGATAGGTGGCACTGTGGCACTGGTAGGTGGCACTGTGGGCACTGGTAGGTGACATGGTGGGCACTGGTAGGTGGCACTGGTGGGTACTGATAGGTGGCACTGGCAGGTGGCACTGGTGGGCACAGGTGAAGCAGCCACATCTGTCTATATGAGGGACTGATGTCCCTCTGACAGAAGCCGGTGATCAGCTTTTTTTTTCCCTGGGGAAAAAAAATACAGATCACCGATTCTCTGTTTACATCATGTGATCACCTGTCTAGGCTGACAACTTATCACGTGGTAAGGGGCCGGGTGGCAAGTAGTTAAAGGAAAGGAAATTATGCAAAAATAAATGATTAGTTAAGCCCACAAGTGCTTTTTTTTTACCACTACTGTTCCTTAATTTTGTCTTTTGACATTTAGACCCCTTTCACACTGAGACAGTTTTCAGGCATTTTAGCGCTAGAAATAGAAGCCTGTAAAGCGCCTGAAAATTGCCCCCCATGCCGCCTGAGTGTGAAAGCCCAAGTGCTTTCACACTGGGGTGGTGTGCTTCCGGGACGGCAAAAAAAGCCCTGCAAGCAGCGTCTTTGGGGCGCTCCCAACCAGCCTGTGCCCACTGGAATGAATGGGCAGCGCTTCCGAAGCACCTGCAAAGCTCTTTGGAAGCGCCGCAACATGGGCGTTGTTAACCTCTTCTTAACCCCTTCTTGGGTGTTAAAAGTGCCCTGCTAGCAACCAGAAAGCGCCGCTTAAACAGCGGTAAAGCACCACTAAAACGAGCATCGCTTTACCGCTAATGCGACTGCGGCCCCCGTGTAAAAGGGGTCTTACAAATGCAGCAATTTAAAAACTGGATGAAAGGTTTAACACTGAAACACTTTTTTGAAAGATGAAAAGTGCATTTTATATACAACTATATAGATCAAACCAAAATAAGGGACAAATTAGGAGGAAAGAGGAACAGAGGGACATTGTTCTAAAACAGGGACAGCCCCTCGAAATCAGACACTGTTGGGAGCTATGAATCTGGGGGTTAGGTTAAATTTTAGGGTTAGGTAATCAAGAAGATCAGACTCCAGTGCATTTCACAGGAGCAGAACTGTCCAGTTTCAATAACGCTTAGTTAACAAGCCTAAAAGGCTAGTGAATGATTCCACTATTAATAAAGTGAACTATTGTTTAGTCATATTACACTGCATAAAATGTAGCCGAAAAAAGCAATGTAAAAAAAAAAGTATTACCCCCTAAGAACTGTAAAATGCCTGAGTATGTAATCATGAAACATATATAGCAAGAGTTCTCACTGCATTTTTTATCACTAGTAAAAGTGAGACCCGGTCACAAGCAGCCTCTAGAATAATATGTGATAAAAAGATGCAGAAAATGCTATTTCTGTTGTAACTTTGTATATTTAGAACTTATGTGATAAAAAAATACAACTTGGGAAAGGAGTGGTACGGGGGTGAGAATAATGAGAACCTACATAACACATAAGCAGGAAGTCAATAATAATTCCTTTTTATTTTCTAAGCTTTCTTAAGGTCGCAAGGTCTCTCTTTTGGAATGGTTTTTGTATTCATCATTGTTCTTTAGAAATGTAATTCATTGCTAACAGAAGATGAGTTTGTACAACAGAAGAACTGAATGTGTCAGTTACAACACTGACAAGTACAATCAATAGCAGAGAGAGGTTTGACCTTAGAGTCACAGCTTATGGAATGTGGACAAGCCTATTTTATGACCTCGTCATGGCATTTTTAATCAGAATGTCATTTTTACTAATAAACATCATTTTTCTACTGTGAAATGTGTGGTGTTTTATTCCTGATAAGGAGGCTAACTTGATGTGAGAGCGTAACTTTTAGCATTAAATTATATAAATATTGGCTGTGTCCAAATATCACAAATTGCAGGGGAAAAAAATGGAATTTGATGCATGGTATGTTCAGTAAAGGATCATTTATTCGTAAAAAATTACCAGGCAGAGGTTTTTGGAATAGAGGTCAGGGGGCATTGTGATCAGTGTTACACGGAACCTACAGCAATAGCAGGCCATATATAACATGCTTTATAGCACTAGCAGATTAGGAAAAAAATAAGAAATTAGATGCATATGCTAAGCAATAGGGACATACTAGTGTTTACAGTTTGGCTACTCTTTCAGCTTAATCAAAAACTGCATAATATAGAATGATACACGGTTGTAGGGATTTTCTTTAAAGAGCATGTGTGGGCAAAATCTAAAAAAACTAAAAAGATTTAGCACAACTGCAATTCACTGTGTTCTATGCAGCGGCAGCAGCTTTGTCAGCCCACTACAGGAACCTACAGGCTGCCTGCATTTCTAGTAGGATCATTAGGCATTTTTCTGTACTTGCAGAACTTCTAAAGAGACAAAACATCTGTATGTATTGAAGAGCTGTGATGAATATAGTTTTTAGATTTTTCCTGAACAGACGTTATAAATAGTGCCAGTTAACAGGCAGCTTAGGTATGAACTGAATGTACCAGGGTTCGGTTTGATACAGGCTCGGAAAAAGTTATAGAAGTTTGGGTGTTGAATCCGAACCCCATTGAAGTCAAAGGGAACTGAATATTCAAAACCAGTTCTGGCCATCTTCTAGGCTAATAGGCAATGGGTCTTCAGGGTACTACCATTTACCAGGTATGGACATGACCATATTTGTTCAATGACGTCATGGGGATTTCCCTCCCCATGTCCAAATGTGTTTAGATCAGTTTTAATCCATCAGAGTTTGTCATTTGTGAGTGAGCAGTCATCGGGATCGGATTGTGTCACATTGTTTTACTTTCAGTGGGTACCATTCATTAGGACTAATGTTGGTTTGCATCGCTGGACGATGTCATTAATAGTGGATTTACACTGCGGAATTTTTTTATTTTTTGAGGACTTGCCAAAAACTGTGCTAATGTTGCTTCTTTTTTTTTTGTGTGAATGAGTAGGAGTCCTATGTACACCTTAACCCTTCACATGGGAGAGTAACATCTGGAGACATCCACTGTTAAAAGGGGCTTCAGATTCTGAAAAGCCCTCTGCCCATAGACTCCCAAAACCACTGTACCAGAGTTGTTGGGAAGAGGCCCTTGTCCTCGTCAATATGGTGACAAGGTACTTTGTCAGGAAGAGTCCCCCTTGCAAGCTACCCTCATGTTGAGGGCATGTGGCCTTCTATTTTTCAGAATATGGCATGCAGACTTCATGTTTGGATAAGGGTCTGGTATAGATTGACCCTCATCTAAGGATAAGGGTCTTGTTAAGATGTTGTTTAAAAAGTTGTTTGTTAAAACAACAGAAGTAAAGTGTCTGAAGCTGAACAGTCAAACTGTTTGACTCCAGACGAAGCCACGACGGCAGGTGGCGTAACATGTAGAGGCAGAGCCTGGCGGTGGTATCCTGTAACTTACGTGAGATCATCCTTTACTTGTTTTTATGCTGTTGAAATTTAATAAAATGTGAGTAGTTTTCCAAAGGGGCAGCATGGTTTATTCATAAGTTGCTGTACATATTGCACTATGAAACTTTCTTTATTTTTCATGCTTACCTGGGAGCCACGGGTGAATTTTTAATCATTTAAACTAGTGAAGTTTTCCGCACCAAGAGAGTTTATGTTGAAGTTTTCCCGCACAAAGTGTTTCTATATTGGAAGGAACTTGTACATTTTGACATCTTGAAATTGATGCAATTAGCATTTATGGTTTTATACTTCGTGCGATTAGCACTTTGATTTAATTTATTAAGTGCGGTTAGCACTCCTTGGTATATTTAAAGTGGCCTTATTTCAACAAGAGAAAGAGTTATACCATAAGCCTGATTTGACCCGAGTGGGGGTCGCCAATTAAGGTGAGAGTCCATTTCACCTGGTGGAGGGAGCACCTTGCACTTTGCTAGCTTGGTATTTGCACATTTGATAAGAAGGATCATAGAAGTTTACACTGAAGGAAGATCATCAGTGACCAAACCAATATTGGCATTAAATATACAAGGATCCCCCTTTTTTCTGGATTAAAAAAAAAA
>BLSH010249788.1:676268-691398 GCA_018402905.1 Glandirana rugosa
ATTTCTGCTATCTGTCCTCAGAGCAACAGCACAGACAGCAGTAGTAAAGTAATCTATCTCAGGATGCAGGATCAGGTCTTAAAATGTCTCAAATCTGTCCCTCACGCAGTCAGCTACCTTTCCCTACACTAACCCAAGGAGCATGTGACTGCAGCACTGTGACTCCAGCTTATAAAGAGGCTGGGTCACATGATGCACCGGCCAATCACAGCCATGCCATTAGTAGGCATGGCTGTGATGGCTTCTAAGGGCAAACCAGTGAAACACTTGTTGATTGGCTGCCCTGCAGCTTCTCAACACGTGGAGTAAAATAGCAGAACCCCGGACCGAACCCGAACGATTTTTGAAATGTCCGGGTCCGGGTCCGTGCCACGGACACCCGAAAGTTCGGTACAGACCCGAACGTTACAGTCCGGGTTCGCTCAACACTAGTTGTAAGTAAAAACAATTTCTGAAAAGCACTCTTACCATCACCTATGGTGAACCCCATGACCAAGAGGGTTAAGGCAGTGCTGGAAAATAATAGTGGACACACAAAATATTGACATTATAGGCCTAATTTGGACATTTTCACTTAGGGTTGTACTTACTTTTGTTGCCAGTGGTTTAGACATTAATGGCTGTGTGTTGAGTTATTTTGAGAGGACATCAAATGTACAATGTTATACAAGCTGTACACTCACTCCTTTACATTGTAGCAAAGTGTCATTTCTTCAGTGTTGTCACAAGAAAAGTTATAATAAAATATTTACAAAAATGTGAGGGGTGTACTCACTTTTGTGAGATACTGTACCATCAACTGCAATTCCATTGTGAAGAGTATACAATGGAACAAACGTGACATACTGTAGGACAGGTGGATTGACACCCAAAGAGAGCTTCTTCAGGATCCCCTTTGTTCACTCTACATAACAGTGCAGCCAAAAATATGGATGCCAAAGGTAAAAGAAGAAAAGGAAACAATGAACCCAACAAACTAGCAGAATCTAAGGAATGTAACTCTACATCACTAGCCACAATGTAATTGACCTCTATAAAAGTCATGTACAGGTCCCAATGTGGAGCACCAGCAATTTTTTTCTGAATGTTAATATCCATCACCACAATATAAGGAAAGGACAAGATAAGCCAGATAAAGACATAATACCATTTATAGCAGCCCACAGACACATGGCGAGTTAATACTGACAGAAAGGTGATGGCGAAAAAGCCGACTAAATAGGGCTACACATTTTTTCACTCGAAAAAGGGGTAGGGCAAAATGCTAAAGCACAGCAAGGAAAAGTCCTTTCTCTTTTAAAGCATCCAGTTGCATCTTTTCAATTGCTCCCCAGAAGACCAAACCACACAAAGTTGTGAGTTATTAGTTTGTACTTTGGCCAAAGTAGGTCCTTGTGGCATGACCATATGTTGGATTCAGGAACTGGCTGTGACTTGATCACTCACAGCCAGCCCCCTACTACACATGTGCAATATCTGACACCAGGGAGAGACTGCCTGAAAGCCTCCTGGGTGTGACATGTATCCCAGCAATAGGGAGGTGGGGACCAAGGGCTACATCATCCTTGCCTAGGCATTGAAGGAGGATTTGGGAGCTTGCTACAAAAAAAAATAAAATGTGTAAATGGTAGTGGGGAGAGTTAGGATGATGTGATGTTTTCAATGTAAGTGAAGGTCCAATTTAATAGAACAAAACCTGTTTTTAATAAATTCAAAATATGATTTCCTTTCATCACCATGCAATTATGGATTTCAGTGCTGCACATCATAACAAGGCTTTTTTCTAACTTTTGGCAAATACACTGCAAATCTCTGGCATACAACACAGAATTATTAAAAAAAATATTAGTCCGTGCATTTAACACTTACGAGTGAACATTGCAGCCTAAAAATGCCGGCTGATTAAACCAGGAAGTTGTTTTCATCAGCTAAACAGAAACAAATAAGTCCTTTATTCCTTATCAGACATGGGGATATTTCAATCTACATTATGATTATTTTCTTTCCCCCTACACACACACACATACACACATTTACGCATAAAACCATTTTCGTACATATATATTTTTGGCAGAACATTGCGTACACATTTTCTGATTTCTAATTATGGTTTTGAATTGCTAGGCTACTCTGCTTTAATTTATTAATGAAAAACAAATTTGCTAATTCTCTTCCAATCTGTTTCTATATCAGCTATTTTCATTGTCCCTGAAACATGAAAGTGCTGCATTTGAGCAGACAGAACATAGTGGAGCTGGCTTAACAAAATTATTATCCAGAATACATATTGCCACAATGAACTGGCTACTCCATTCAAGAAACGTTGAGTTGTTTTCCATGAAGATAGGTTAGATTTGCTAGTAGTGCACATCTTGTAGTTCTCCTCCCAATTAAAGTGGTATTCAACCCAAAACCAAGAATGTAATATATTGCATCTTACCAATCATTAGATGTGGTGGCTTTTGGCAGTTTTCTTTTCTCAGGCTTTTTTTCCCTTTGTTTTCGCCTGGTGATCTGGCCAGTAACATACCTCCTGTATTACAGTGCCTCCACTGTGGATGAATGAGCACTGGGGGCACCTTTAGACAGCAGCATTGTCAGTCTGGGGGTAGAGGAGCATTAAATAGACTTACAGATTTAGATATGCTAACAAATTGAAGTCAACGCAGTTACAGTAACATTTTTTTTTTACTTTTGGGATAAAGGTTTTACTTAAATATATAGAAGCTGACCATTGTAAGCACCCCTATCATTGTTAAATGGTTCATCTCATCCAGTGGTAGCTGGTGCTGGAGGATTTTGGGGGCGTGGACGGGTCCCTCCACCCTACAGCAGAGCCCTCCAGCCTGCTGTGATAGCATACTCTGCCATGCTGTCCCCCCTGGTAGTCGGTGGGTGAAGAGGATGAGGTAATTCCTGCAGTCCTGATGAACAGAGGGTTGCTTGGTGCTCTGTGCCCCAGGGGAGGGGGGTGTCGGTAGATCACCAGTCAGTGGATACCCAGCATGCCTCTCTGTGCTCACCATAGAACAGATCCGCTTTCCCCGCTCTCTGTCCATCCAGGTAAATTCGTAGAAAGGAGGAGAGTCTGCCATCCATGCTGCAGTCCTGACATGTACTGCAGTGGCAGCTGGTTCTAAACAAGCCCCCCAGGTCCGCACTCACCGCTCCGCAGTCACAGCACTCACAGCTCCACGGCATGGTCCCTCTGCTTCTCCTTCCGGCCAACCCGATTCGCCTCCTGTCCTGATTGGCTGGGAGGAGAGCCCAGAAGACAATAGCGAATATTGATCCGCTATTGCCACAAGTGGGTGGGTTTGGGGCGATCTGCGCCCCGAGCCCAACCATTTTCAAGCCAATTAGATCCTCTGGCTCTAATCATGTGCTTGGGGAAAAAAACTCATACAAATTTATGAGTCCAGTGCCCCACATGCATCTCGCATGCAAACTAGGGGGGCGGTTCCCCTGTGCCCCTAATGGACCGGCCGCCCCTGGTCTCATCTCTGTAACTGATTCTGCTCATTGTTTTGAAAAACAACAAATTACATACAGGCTAGATCGCCAGATAAAAATAGAAGAGGGAAAAAAAAGGAAAATGGATGCAACCATCACATCTAAGAAATGGTAGGCTGCAGAATCATGAATGTTTGATTTTGAGTTTAACGCTATTTTAAGTATTTTTGCAACCTGTATTCTCCTCTGGCTGGACAAAAAGTATTATTACAATCATATCTTTTAATGACTGTCCAAAAAGGGTTAAAAAAATACATTCAGCTTTCAGAACTTTTTAGATACTATTATACCTGAAGAAGGATTTTTAGGTTTCGTGCACATGGCCAGTTTCGTCTGTCAAAATGAAATCCTGGCATTTTCTGTTGCAGGGGTGTCCAGTCAAAATCTATGACAGGCTAAAATACGCTGCAGCTGAACACTTCTTGATGCTGTATCAAGTGGTAAATTAGTTAAGGACCATATGTCCTGAAATATTCCTCAAATGCAGAATTCATGTACTTGGGGAATACACCCCTAAAAGCATATGGCCTTTAACTCGAGTACTATTCAGTACAGCATCCAGCAATGTCTAGCCACTGCATATTTCAGACTGCCTTTGACAGTCTGCTGGAAGCAGGGCTGGGCACTGCCCCTTGTGCAACCTGGTTACTCAAGCACACAGGGGTTTGATGCTGACAGGCCAAAAACAGGCATTAGCTCTTAAAGGGATGTTCATTTTTAATATTTTATTTAGTGACTACAAGGAACCATTAAAATTCCTTTGTTCCTTTTTCCTGGCTAACATGGTACAGCATTCCTAAACAAAAAAAAAAATACTTTTACTAAAAACAAGTACAAAGTCCATAAAAATATTTAATTCCAGACAAAGATAGTGAACACCCACCAATAACTTGGGTGCTGCTAGTGTGTATTACACTAATTCAACTTGTAGGATTCATATAGATGCTGCATATACAGTACAAAGAACCAGCCATGTATAGAAGTCAGGTACAAATGCAAATAGAAATGTGAATGTTGCATGTACATTTATCCTGTTGTTACAGTGTTGTTACAGTGGATACTTCTGATATAATATAGTCTATATCCACTACATTAAAGGATGAAAATGCATGCAACAATCATTTTTGGTGGAATCTCAATTCATAATTTTTATAGAAATCATCAAAGCAGCCTTACCAATCATGCACACACAATAGGAGAGTTACAAGGATATCTAAACATTTAGGATCTAATGTAATGGAATCACACCCAACTCTAGTGTAGGAGGATTTTTTTTTTGTATTATTGGGATTTTGCAGAAAACTGAGGGCTGTTGTCCAGTCTGTCTAATTTTGTATGTAAGTGGTCTCTATGTGTAGAGTATACATTTCTGTGTTATGGGTGATTATTGGCAATTGCCTTGTAAGTTGACTTGGAAGATATCACATTTTTGAGACACTTCCTGGCACATAGTCTTTCCTCCTGGGCTTCTGCCTGGTGAGGATGCCAATGTGAGAACTGTCTTTTTTCCCAAGCCTTTGAGTTTGGTGTGCTGCAGGAATTTCCCCTCTGGATAGGAAACCTTGAGGATGCTAGCTGCAAGTGATGCCCTGTTCTGACCTAGAAGAAGCAAGCTGCAACTGCCCCCCACAAGAGAGGTGGTAAGTTACTGGCTGGGTGGAAAGTACATGTAGGAACCTTTCTATGCTGTCTTGTAGACCCATGAGGTTTGCTTCGTTCCGAATTGAAATTCGGACAGTTTTTTCGTTATTACAATAGTAAGGAATTTAAACAAATCCGAAATAATGAATCAGAATTTTGAATGAAGTTCAAAATGAAATAGTTTTTGAATCAAATTTGAATAGTTTCAAATCAAATTTGAATCTCCGAAAATAATAAAATAGAATAGAAAATAAAGGAATAGAATAGAAAAGAATAGAATAGAAAATAATATAATAGAAAATAATAGAGTAGAACATGAAAATGAAATAATAGAGAAAATAGAAAAGAAAAAAGGGATAGAATAGAAAATAAAAGAATAGAGTAAAACAAAACAAAATAGAATATAAATAAAAGAAAATAATAGAATTGAATAGAAAATAAAGGGATAGAATAGAATAAAAAATAGAATAGAATGAAATAGAAAGAATATAACCATCTTCTGAAATTCAAATTTCAAATAGAATACATTTGAATTTGAATGAAATAAAAAATAATAGAATAGCAAATATAACAATATAACCATTCCCCATAATTTAAATAAAATAAATTCAAATTTGAATAGAAAAAAATAGATTATAGTAGAAAACAAAATAATAGAAAAGAATAGAGTAGAATAAACAATAGAAAAGAATAGGATAGAATACAATATAAAGAATATAACAATATAAGCATTTTCTGAAATTCAAATTTTGAATAGAATAACTTTGAATTTGAATAGAATAGAAAAGATGAGAATATAATAGAAAAGAATATAAAATAAAAGAATAGAAATAAAAAAAACAATAGAATAGAATGAAATAGACAGACTATAACCATCTTCCAAAATTCGAATTTCAAATAGAATCAATTCGATTTTGATTGGAATTCAATTTGAATGCAATACAAATGGAATTTGATTCGAATTCGAATGAAAATCGAATGGAACTCAAAAAAATTAAATGGATTCATATTTGAATAAACAAAAAGAATTTGGGGAGACCACACGCCATTTTTAAAAATAAAATTGGCATGGGATTCCCCTTAAAATCAATACCAGAACTGAAGGGCCTGGTATGGACTGGGGGGGACCCCACGCCATTTGTTTTTACGTTTTTCTATTGCCGGAAATGGTATTGTATTGCCGGCAACTTTTGATCTTTTTAATATAAGGTTAATAAGGTACGCCGTGTGGATCAGAACTTTTCTATGTTCGGGAGTTAGAGCGCAAACCGAACAAGGGGGTGTTCGGCCCATCTCTATTGCCTAGTACAGTCATTTCCAACCTGTTTCAAGCCATGACATACCACAATGACATTTAATTTCAAATATCCCTGACACATGCCTCTGATTTTTTGGTGCTTTTTGTGGCTTGAATATTTTTAGGTTTAAGTTTGCCTTTGCATTATGATCCTGGCACCAAACATTCTTCCTTTTAACTCATTACATTATCTTTCCTACCCACTTCGTAGTGTTCCATGCTGCTTTTTCCAAGACTTGTTTGTGTCTGATTCCGTTCAGATTACTAATTGCTACAAGCAGGGTGCTCACGGCTCTTCTTTCTGATACATATTTATTATTATCATATAGGTGAAAAACATCATACACACAGCGGGTATCAAGCTGTATTACATTATCTTATAGAAAAAAGCCTATATTTTCTTTTACTAAATTAGGCTACAGTAAATTAATTGAAGTGCATAAGTCATGCACCTAAACCAAAAATACTGGATTTTCCTATTTATTGGATTCAGCTTTATTATATCCAAAGTTTGTTAAATACATAAGCCAGTGATTGCATCACCACAGAGTACCATAAACTGAATGAACTTTGTTCTTTGTTGTTGATTTGTGCTCAAAGCAGTATTGGATCAATTGTGTATGATCTTAGGACATAGATTTTGCATATAGTCCACCATTCTGTTCAAGGAAAATACTGTTATTTGAAACAAATAATTTCTTATTTTGTTATTAAAAAATTGCTGATACCTAAATAAAGATAAGCAACTAAAAAGATTTAACAACTTTTGCTATATGTATAATTAGTTACATGCAAGTAAACTTTGGAAACCATAAAATCTGGTGCCTTCTGGACTGTATAGTACCACACTATGCTTAAAAACTGGTGTGCTCAGTACTGCTAACTCTGACCAAACCTTGCATGGTTGCACCCAGGTCTTCCCTCTTTAAACCCCATGCCCTACTATTGATTAGTGAGGTATCACATTTGGTGGCTACTAGAAAAGCATGAGAGCCCAGTGGGAAGGCATGAGAGTCCAGTGAGAGGGTGGTGGCCACAATCCAACTCATAATAGGACCCTAGGCTTTCGGATTTCTTTGGTGTTATAGAAATAAGATAAGGATGCATGCAGGAACTTGGAGGAGCTTGCTACACAGGTGTGGGATCATTTTACCAGTAGGGATGGGCGAACGGTTTGGCCCGAGCATAAGTTCGGGCCGAACTTTCGTTGTTCGTATGTTCGGCTGTTCGGCGAACAGCCGAACAAACGGGCCGCTCAACCATTTGTTCGGCCCCCGAAAGGAGGACAATGCATTGCAGTGCTGAACAGTGCATTGCAAGCCCTGATTGGCTGAAGCAGTGAAAGCTTTAGCCAATCAGGGCACAGAACACTGTCAGAGTCATGATTGGACACTGTCATCATGACTTTATCCAATCATGGCTCATTTCCGCACCACAGTATAAAAGTATGCTTTCAATGGCAGCCATTTTCAGTGTGATTTTGGCATGGTGACAGATAGAACAAGGCTCTGTTCAGTGCTATTAGTTAGTTAGTGTGCTATACTGTGCTATTATGCTTCAATTGTCAGCGTAGAATATTAGTTTAGTATCGGTCTAGGGATAGTGTGAGTGTAGTGAGGAGGGCCATCATTCAGCTTTGCATAGTGTGCAGCTAGAGTAGGGACAGCTCAGATAGTTTCACTGTAGTGTAGTGAGACTGTGCCATTCATACATACATTAGTGTATATGTAGAATAGTGACAGCTCAGATGGTTTCAGTGTAGTGTAGTGAGACCGTGTCACTAATCTTTACAGTGTATAGCTAGAGTAGGGACAGTTCAGATAGCGTCAGTGTAGTGACAGTTGAACACCGTCTATTTGATTGCATTACTGCCAGTTTAACTCCATTTACTTCTGTGTGCGTTGCTGGCAGTGTAACGCCATATAGTTCTGTGAGCGTTCCTGCCAGTTTAACGCCATATAGTTCTGTGCGTCACAGTACGTTTGACGCATTATATTGCAGTATATTATAATGTATCTGTGGAGTGTGTCTGTGTAGTGTGAGCACTCAAATTAAAGTGCACCAAACACCATTTTACTTTGATTAAAGTGCATCTACGTACAGATTTCCACTTCTTCTTTACATTTGCTAATTTGCACCGCCCCTCCCTCCCAATAATGTCTTGGAGGACAACAAGGAGAGGCAGACATTCCCTTGGCACTGTAAGGGGGCCAGCAACAAATGTGTCCACAGGCAAAGGTGGACGTAGTAGTCAGTCCTCAGACAGGGCATCATTTCCTCTGTTTAGTGAGTTTGCCCTTGCTATCCAGCCACAGCATGCGGTTGAGGTGGTGGACTGGCTTACTAAACCTTCCTCATCCTCCTCATCCTCTGTTACACAAGCAGAGACAAGGGTGCAGTCCCCTGCAGCTGCCAGAGTGGATAAACCTGCCTCCATGTCCACATCTATTCCTGCCATAGCTCCAACATCAGCCATGGAGGAGTCAGCTGAGTTATTTGACCACAGCGTCAGTCACTTGCTCCTTGATGATTCCCAGCCATTACTGGATTTAGATGTTGGTTCTGAGGTTGAGGATGACAGGAACATGAGCCTAGAGAGAGGGGAGAACACTGGTAGACAAATTGGCATTTATGTTCCCCCAGCCGCAGCGTATTGCCAAATTTTTTCCAGTGGTAATGATGATGATGATGGAGGAGAAGGAGATAATGATGATGATGATGATGATGATGACGATGAGGTCACTGATGCAACTTGGGTGCCAGATAGAGCAGAGGAGAAATCTGAAGGTGAGGCGGCACAACCCCAAGGAGGACGACATCAAGAAAGAGTAGAGGGGGCGTGGCTTGCGCGCGCACGAAGATGGCTGCTTAAGCCGTGAGCTCCGTCAAAGACCGGACTCAAAGCGACATACCCAGCGGGCTCCATAACACCTACAACAGCCAAAGATGAGCATGGAAACCCCCGCTCACCGCTCCACCGCACAGCGCAAAAGAAAGGAGTCTCGGCAACCCCAGAAGGTGACGGACTTCTTCTTTAGGCCGGCGCCGGCTCCAGAGGGAGGGCAAGATGGCGGCGGTGATCCGACCACGAGCGGCCCCTCGGCCTACATAGATCTCCCAGACGCGGGTGACAGCAGAGAGCACGAACAACTCCTCATCTCTCCGCAGCACTCCCAGCCAGCGAGCCCGACCTCACACAGCCCAGCAAAAGTGCAGATGAGGATGGATTCTCCCCACCATGAGGCCAGCGCAGTGAGTACGGCTAATAGGGCTGCAGGCCCTACCATGACTCTATCACCAATAGCAACCTTCCCTACCACCGGACAGCCTGTCCTAGATACTACAATGAAGGACATGCTAATCTCACTGCAGTCCTCACTCATGTCCAGCCTGACTTCCCTTATCCACAAAGTGACCACTGATATGCAACAGATGGGAGACAGGGTGCAGTATATGGAAGCTAAAATGGCGGAGTGTACACATACAGTTAATGACCTAGTGGATGTGTATGAGGAACAAAAGGAAGAGAATTGGTGGGTGAGATCTAAATTAGCAAATTTAGAAGACCACAGTCGCCGCAATAACCTAAAACTGAGAGGGGTCCCAGAATGAGTTATGCCGTCTGATTTACACAAGTACGCAACTGAGTTGTTTTCCTCGCTATTACCAGAAATGCCGCCATTGGAATTACTGATTGATAGGATTCCTAAACCTAACCACCTAGCGGACTCAGTTCCAAGAGACACCCTATTAAGGATCCACTTTTTCTCTGCTAAGGAACAAATCATAGCAAAGACCAGGGCCATGAAAGTCCTCCCGCATCCCTATGAAGGGATACAGGTGTTCCCTGATCTCTCCCAACATACCCTCCAAATGCGGAGGCAGCTGAGGAATATAACAAAGGTGCTTGCAAATCATAAAATGACCTACAAGTGGCGCTACCCGGCCACTTTACTGGTGACCAGAAACGGTACCCAACATTCTATATCCTCATTTGAGCACGGCCTAAAAATGCTCCACTCCTGGGGTATTATCCCAGAACAAGCGGATGATAGAAATAAACCTCCACCTGGTGACCGGCAGCAGCGCAGAGGGACTTCCAGCAAAGGCACACATCGCTGACTGACATTACATGCCCGCTAAAGCATACTAGGCGTGGAACACCCAGTCTAGTCAAAGCTCTAAAGTGATATCCTCTGAACTTTACCCCCCAGGCAGCAACCCAAGGTTACAAGGCTGCGTTTCTGTATTGTACCCTTGGGTACCATCTTTATTCATCAGAGTTTCAAGGTGTAAACCTGTATTTGCCTTTATTGTTTGTTCTCTATTTTTTCCTTTTGTTTGTATATTTTTCACGTCCTGAATACACATCCCTAAGGAGGCGACTTCCCTGCGACATCAAGCAGTCACATAACAGAAGACTTATCGATTAGGTCCACACCGGACAACTCTCAACCACACATACCATCTGCTCAGCTTGAGGCCACGGAACCAGAACAGTAGAACTCGTCAACTGTGAGTAAAACCAACCTACACCATTCATACAGCACCATGCCCATCAAAGTTCTGTCTATTAATGCTAACGGGCTGAATCACCCCACCAAACGCTCGTCACTCTGGAAATTAGCAACCTCTACCAACTTGCTCACATCGTCAATATCCACACGTATTTGAAGCTTCCTACTCCAAGAAGCAAAGAGGCATACTTGTCACCATAAGGGACTCTGTCCACTTTCAACTACACCAATCCATAAGCGATCCAGAAGGGCGCTTCTTGATACTGATTTGTTCAGTAAATGCCACCCCCCTGACACTGGTCTCCGTCTATGCCCCCAACCAAAGGCAAATCCCCTTTCTGAAGAACATTCTTAAAAAGATCGAAAATCTAAAACAGGGCAATCTTTTACTCTGTGGAGACTTTAACCTAGTACCGGACAACTCCATGGACTCTTCTGGGAAAACTCTCAGGCAGGCCCCCTCGCTGGGGCACCTGCTCTCTGAAAATGAGCTGTATGATATTTGGCGATGTTGGCATGCCAGCGAGAGAGACTACACTTTTCTCTCGCCCAGGCATCACACATACTCGAGGATAGATTTATTTTTATCTCATAAGGAGATTTTGCATAATGTCACTGCAGTGGACATTCTGCCCACCACCTGGTCGGACCACGCCCCGATTATACTGACCTTAGCAGACACCAGCTACAATACCAGGCCGCTACTGTGGCGAGCCAGTAAATTTCTCATTCACAATCCCAAATACAATACTGCTCTAAGACAGCAACTAGCAGACTACTTTCACACAAATGTGGGGTCGACCTCGGACCCGGTGGTGGTGTGGAATGCCCACAAGGCAGTACTTAGAGGTGCTTTCATTCAAATGGGTTCTAGGGAAAAGAAAAGGAAACTTAACCGAATAGGCATGTTGACTAAAGACCTGACAGACCTAGAGACTCAAAACAAAGCGTCACCCACAGACCAATTATCCAACAAAATATTCTCACTGCATCTTGAACTCAGAACCCTCCTATTGGAGGGCCATGACAGGGCACAGAGAAAATATAAAGCCACACTATACAATACAAGCAACAAAGCAGGCAAGGCATTGGCAACGTATCTAAAGGGCCAAAGGTCTAAGACGAAAATAACACAACTATTCCACCACACCTCTAACGAAAAACTAATGAAACCTCAGGACATAGCTGGCGCTTTCAGTTTCTATTACAAAGACCTGTACAATTTAAATTCGGACCCTCACACGCACCAACCCACTCCCAACAAAATTAAGCAATTCCTAGACCAAATTCAGCTACCCTCTCTAGATGACCAACAACTAAAGTCGCTAAACGAACCCTTTACCTCATCCGAAATCCTAGAAGTAATCCATGCGTTACCCAACTCGAAAGCGCCTGGACCCGATGGGTTTACGGGCGAATATTATAAATCGTTCGACGATATTTTGTCCCCCCATCTACGCGATGCCCTGAACTCGTCAGCATCCAAAGCATATTTGCCACCAGAAATGCTAGAAGCAATTATAATTACACTTCCGAAACAGGGCAAAGAACCTACGTCCCCCAAAAATTTCCGCCAAATCTCGCTTCTTAATATGGATTCCAAAATTTATGCAAAACTACTTGCCAACAGGATAGCCAAAATACTACCTACCCTAATCCATAACGACCAGACGGGCTTCACGAAAGGCCGTCAGACCTCTGACGCTACTAGGAGGCAAATTGACATCATCCACTATGCAGAATCCACTAGAACGCCTTCTCTGCTCCTGTCACTGGATGCAGAGAAGGCGTTCGACAGGGTGCATTGGAAGTATCTGGCCATGGTTCTGGAAAAATTTGGTTTTAAAGGACAAATCTTAAACGCCATAATGGCACTATACACGAATCCCTCTGCAAGAGTATACACCCAAGACGCCATATCCGTACCGTTTCAAATTTCAAATGGGACAAGACAGGGATGCCCCCTGTCCCCTCTGATTTTTAATATGGTGATGGAGCCATTGGCTGAACACATCAGAACTAACCCCAAGATTTCAGGCATCACAATAGCAGCAAGGGAGCACAAGATCAGCCTCTTCGCTGATGATATTATCCTAATTTTAGGCAATCCCAACTCATCTTTCCCAGAAGTCCAAACTATTCTGAACAATTTCAGTGAGATTTCGTTATATAAAGTAAATGACACCAAATCATTGGTTCTGCCCATAAACATTGACGCCACATCATGCATATACCTCCAGGCACAACACCCATACTCTTGGATAGAGGATGAAATCCCATATTTAGGCATTCAACTAACTAAAACCACCAAAAACCTATTTAAAGCAAATTATCTCCCCCTGAAACAACGCCTACAACAATACCTCAGTTCACTATCCAGATATGAACTATCCTGGATGGGTAAGCTAGCAGCCTTTAAAATGATTTTTCTCCCTCAAATGCTGTACATTTTCCGTACACTTCAGATGCCTATCCCAATTAGCTATTTCAAGTCCCTTCAAACCACTTTATCAAGATTCTTATGGATGGGCAAGAGGCCAAGGAGCTCTCATCACATTTTAATTAAACACAAACTAGCGGGAGGGGCGGGCCTGGTGGATATCAAGGATTACTACCTAGCAGCAACTCTCACCAGCCTAAAGGACTGGTTCCGCCCAACCCCCACTACCGCTTGGGGACAAATAGAAGCCTCATACTTAATCAATAATTCCCTTAAATCCTGGATTTTCAGTATCCAATGGGGTACCAGGACACCTCCCTCACTGCCCCCGACTATGGTCGCCACAGCTTCGGCGAGGAAGACACTACTCCACACCTCGAATGCCGTATCAGATGGGGTCCTGGTTCATACACCATTACAATCTCTTCAATACATCATGCACTCATTCCCTACAACACAATGGATAGAAAAGGGCATTCTCTCCATTGAGGACCTTTACGATGCAAATATCATACACTCTTTCGAGACACTCCAGCAGTTATACGACCTCCCGACCTCGGAAAATTACAACTACATAAGATTAAAACATGGACTCAGTCAGCATAAAAAACCAATCACCATGCTACCAAGACATATATGGTCATACCTCAATCCGGTGGGAAGCGAGATTAGAGGAATCTCTACCTTCTACAACTCACTCCAATTGAAAGACATGCTACACATAACAAACAACTTGGTGCTTTGGGAAAAAGATTTAGGCGAAAGTTACTCACCACAACAATGGCGATTAGCATTACAACATACCTTCTCGGCCACTAGGAGCGCCTCTATGTGGGAACTAACATTTAAAATAACGCAGAGATGGTATCTCACCCCAGTGCAGCTGGCCAAATTCTCTAAAAACCAAGACCCCTATTGCTGGAGACAATGCGGTCTCAAAGGAGACCTCTTCCACTTGGTGTGGGGATGCCCGCGTCTGCGCGCCTACTGGAGTGAGGTCTTCTCGTTAATCACAGAGATAATCTAATTAAACACATCACCTTCACCCCAAATGGCTATTTTAAGTCTGGGGATTGACAAATATCCCTCCAATATTCGCCCCCTAATCCTAAACATTCTCCTGGCAGCTAGAATAAACATCACACGCAGGTGGAAATCAGCAACGTCTCCCATGACCAATGAGGTAATTGACACTTTAGCCCTCCACAACACTTACGAAAACCTGATGGCCTTCCAACTTAAGAATGTAAGATCCACAAACATAAAATGGAACATGTGGACACAATGGTACAACGACTGCTTCGGGAATAACTAGAGACTACATTTCATTGATAGAATTTTGCACTCGGGGTCTCCTGGGGACTCCCGGTGCCCCCACGCCGCCGCTAATGATCCCAGTGGGAGTGACATGGGGCTCACGTTTTAAGATAGTTACTTTACATCAGAGATCAATAAGGGCTTCGTCAGCAACATGGTAACACAGGTGTACAAGGTAAAATACAAACACCTAGAATGTAAGAATTCAACCTTCCGGTAGTCCAAAAGCATTCACAACACCTCCCGATTTCACAGTTAATGGAGTAACCAGTACCCTCTGCAACGACTAAAGGTGGACGCACACTACAAATAAGATCGACGGTCCTCTTACAAATCCTAATCCCCCGCTTATAACCTCCCTATAAACAGTTAGGGGTCTGAATTTTATCGGTAAACCCCACTTCC
>BLSH010249788.1:702688-715197 GCA_018402905.1 Glandirana rugosa
CTCTAATTTCTGCTATCTGTCCTCAGAGCAACAGCACAGACAGCAGTAGTAAAGTAATCTATCTCAGGATGCAGGATCAGGTCTTAAAATGGCTAAAATCTGTCCCTCACGCCGTCAGCTTCCTTTCCCTATACTAACCCAAGGAGCATGTGACTGCAGCACTGTGACTCCAGCTTATAAAGAGGCTGGGTCACATGATGCACCGGCCAATCACAGCCATGCCATTAGTAGGCATGGCTGTGATGGCTTCTAAGGGCAAACCAGTGAAACGCTTGTTGATTGGCTGCCCTGCAGCTTCTCAACACGTGGAGTAAAATAGCAGAACCCCGGACCGAACCCGAACGATTTTTGAAATGTCCGGGTCCGGGTCCGTGCCACGGACACCCTAAAGTTCGGTACGGACCCGAACGTTACAGTCCGGGTTCGCTCAACACTAATCCTTAGGCCTCAAATGTTTAAAATGCAAAAGAGCAATTATCAGCAAAGTCGAAAACAAACTTTCTTGTCCAATTTCTACACTCTTTGCTTAACCTCAGTGTGCACTATGACCCACATTTGGTGGGAATGTCCACTATTACGCCCATTTAGGATATGGTTTTTGATTTATATATAAAAGTAACTTCCAACCCAATCCCTAAAACCCTACAAATTAGACTTCTCTCCATGCTTTCAGGTTCACTTATGAAAGTCAGGAAAGGGCTTCTTCACTTCTGCCTCATCGTAGCACATGCTGTGATTCCCAGACACTGGAGCTCAACATTTCCATCTACTATAAGAGAATGGGTAGATGAGTTGAATAGTCCAGTGCAGTTGGAAGAACTTACTGCCCAATTACACGATCGATACTCACAATTCTCTGTTGTGTGGCTTCCCTGGATGATGTTCTATAGTGGTTCAGATTTTGCAACATCATCCCTCAACCTAACAAACACTGACTGGGTAAACTTTCCCCCTCTACACCTAATGCTCTTCCCCTTCTTTTTCCCCCCTGTTCTCCAATGTCTCGCACACCCTTGATTCATGCCCTTGCTTCACAATGGTCCTGAAATGTATTCCTTTAGACTAAGATTCAGCTTGATAATCCCCATTTTTATTCCCCTTTATTGCACTGACTCACTGACTGATAGTTTATGATTTTTGGGGTTGTATTCGATATGTGTGAAGAGAGATCACACAAATATTTACACGTATAACATTTAATAAAAGTAATGACAGATATAGATAATATTTTAAAATATAATAAGAAAACTTAACCAAAGATGCTGTTTCACCACGGAGTCCTGTACGGTTTTCATGCAGTATTGCTAGATAAACAGACCGGACACTTGCATGATGCAGCTCTGGAGACTAGGCTGACTGTTCCAATGTATAACTGTAGTATATAGAATTTGTGTGTAAGGAATGGCCAATCCATCCCGACTGGAGCAAAATGACCTTCTTAGGAAAATGGCACATTCCTGAAAGGAGATTAGTGGGCTGACTTTTCCATATAGTCAATTTACAATTGCATTTCTATAGCATGAAGTCAGCTAAAGTGACCATCTTTATATGTCTTGTATGGCCCCTTAACCAGGTTTAGGGTTGATATTTAGATACTGTGAGCCAGCTAGAAAACTTTAATAAGGAAATTGGAAGCATGCAATTTCTCCATCACTTCACCCCTTGGCTCACAAATATCATATAATAATGCCTCTAACTGTACAAAAAGGCAACATGTCAACTATACAAGGAAAATACCTAGTTATTGGTAACAAAAGGGTAATTAATATGTTCTTCAACACCCCAGTTACATTTATCTTAAATGAAAAATGGGAGATCCAAACTGTATCCATCTAAAGTGTAGATACCTACTTTCCCTGTCTGATTTACCCACACAGAAGATCTCACCCAGCTATGTTATGGCTGAAAAATATAAAAACATCCAAAGTTCAAAAAATATAAAAACTTTAGAAGCGAAGAGGCTCTCCATATCTTGTGATGGACAGAAGATAAGACATCCGATGATCACAGCTGCAGCACAGCAATTGCAACCCTGTAGAACTCAAAGAACCATAGAATACAAAGTCCATTTTATCCTCCAGGCTATTGCAGTTCATAAGTTATAAATGTGCATGTACTTGGCCACCATTGCTGATGGAACTTTGGCTTATTTGTACAGACAGTTCAGGTATAGAACCGTGCAGGCACTTGACCATGATAGCGGATGGAACAGTTCAGGTATTTGACAATCATCAAGGGTGGAACTTGAACAAACTGTTCAGCTGCTGATAAGTGGCAATGGCAAAGTCTTTATAGACCGTCAAAAGCATTTGCTTCCTTCTCCAACATGCTTCTGTTTGACGTCAAGGCAGGTGTTACCAAGATTGTCTGTCCAACATTTCATAATCAACAACAATGCCCATATAGTCCATTATAGATTTATGAACAGGTAAATCCATAATCAGTAGTTGTCTGGCCTAACAGTAAAATAAAAATTTAGCTTTTTGCATTACAGGTGATGTAAGTAACAAGTATTGTTACAGGGACATTACCCATCTACCACCTGAACTTTACACTACTCTTTATCTAAACTAAACAGTGTCAAACTATAGCCCTGACTTCAAACTACTTAATGTGTGCATTTCTGCTGTGCACGGGTCTCCTCCCACACTCTAAAGACATTATGGCAGACTAACTGGCTCTTTTCTGCACTGGCCCCAGTATATGCATCCAAATTGCAAATGCATAATGTGTCATCATACCCTACATGCCAGTCCAACACCCAAAATCAGGGAGGATTGAGGAAAAACAAACCTGGAAGCCTATTTCAAAATGATTTACCAAGCACCGAGTGTCAGATATAACTGTAAAACTGACTGTATGTTCTAGAACAGTGGTTCTCAACCTCAGTCCTCAAGTACCCCCAACTGGCCATGTTTTCAGGTTTTCATTTACTTTGCACAGCTGCTTTAAATCAATATCAATGACATTGTATTGATAAGAACTATTTTATCTAAGAGAAGTCCCCAAAACATGGCCTGTTGGGGGTACTTGAGGACTGAGGTTGAGAACCATTGTACTAGAACACCTCATCTTAAAGGACTTACTTTAAAAAAAATTGCATCCATTTCAATAACATGATTATCTTTGATCAGGATTATGATATAAACTAAAACCAACGACTATGAGTAGACATAAAATGACTTTTTCCTTAATGAATGATATGATTAGCTGAAATTCAAACTGTCATTCATGTGGAAAAATATACTTCAATTCAAAACAACAGTTATGTGTAAAACCCCAAGTTTAAACCTTTAATGTAGTATCACCCATTCTCTCTCTGTATTATGCACATCCTGTGGATTCTGTTTTTTCAAAAGTATGTGCACTCCGTCAGTGTTTCTGCCTTACAGCTAGACTACAATGATTATGGCAGAATGTACCAGAGTACATGCCACCGTAATCTAGCTTGAACACACATATACACACATGAAACAAGAACAGTAAAGGAAGATATACAACATTTTTAGTGTAAATGTTTGGGTTTCTTACAACCTTCAAAGCATTAAAAATATGTAAACCATCCTATGATTTGATAAATGGGCATTCCTGTCTGCCCTAAAACATGTAGCCACACCTCCTCCACGTGCTGTCATCATCACTCAGCTGAGAGAGGTGCTATTTGGAGCTGGAGCCATCCTGCTACTTCTGGAAGCTGCTGTTGCTTATATTCCAGCCTAAAGCCTGACAGCTGTACTTCCACCAAGAACTATACTTCAACTAGTCACATGCCTGTTGAGCTCTGCAGTCTCAGGGTGATCCTATGGAGGTCTATATGGGTGTATGACTAGCCTTGACCCGCTTTGGAACTAGTGAATGCATTTTATTGTCTTTTATACTTTTTAAAATAAATTGCTACACCTAGATGGAGGCGCCCTCTTGTGTTTGTTTGTTTTTTTTAAATACCAACACAAATATGGAAACAATATTACTGCTGCTAAAATACTAGCTGATTTTTCTCTCATTTTTTCAGATTCAACATAATCAAAGAAAACCCTTTAAATAGCCATTATGCAGCATCATTAATTGGCTCTAACAAAAACTTTCATCACAATTATATATTTCACAGAAACATAGAAACACTAATAAAATGGCGCAAATTGTCCATTAAAGCTGTTAGCTTCTTCTTTAATTCTGTTCAATCAACCATATATTGTTGGCATTTAGTACTGTCTAAAAGCTAAACAAAATAAAAGGTCTTAGTGAGGTATCAATACATTTCCTTCCTAGAAAATAATGAATGGGCAGCACAAAACACACATTACAAAAAAAACACAAAATACAAAACACATGGCCAATTATTTTGTTGCTTCATGAGTGCACTCTCTATTATCCACATTTAATGAGCTTATATCAATTAATGAATTAATTATTACCACATGGATTTTCATGTTCATTAAGGCTTCATGCACATGGGACGCTTTTCCAACCTCCCCTGAACGATTTTTTTTGACAGCTAGAAGCCGGCATCTAAAACGCCCATTTTGCTGCATTTTGCAAATGGTGTTTTGCATACTGCATTTAACGGTGTTTTACCTTGTTCGTGTCTAGGATCGTTTTTTTTCAAGATTACCTCAGCATTAGAGTTGAGCGAACCCGGACTGTAACATTCGGGTTCGTACCGTACTTTCGAGTGTCCATGTCCCGAATCCAAACCCGAACATTTTAGAAAACGTTCGGGTTCTGGTATTTTATCACGCATGTTGAATAGCTGCAGGGCAGCCAATCAACAAGCGTTTCACTGGTTTTCCCTAGAAGCCATCACAGCCATGCCTACTAATGGCATGGCTGTGATTGGCCAGTGCATCATGTGACCCAGCCTCTATATGAGGACGGAGTCACAATGCTGCATGTCACATGTTCTTAGGTTAGTGTAGGGAGAGGATGCTGCCGGCGCTGTGAGGGACAGATTGCAGTGATAATAACTAGGTAGAGATTAGGGACAGATTGCAGATCTATAACATCTCATACTGAATTACAGAAAGATCTGATTACAGAACGATCTCTCATCCTGCATTACAGAATGATCTCTCATCCTGCATTACAGAACGATCTTAAGGGACAGATTGCAGATCTAATAACATCACATCTCCCATTTTTCTTCCTTTTGCAGCCCTCTAGCACTTTCCAGGACTTTTTTACAGTAATTTTTGTGCCGAAAAGTTCGGGTCCCAATTGAATTCAATGGGGTTGGGGGTCCGGGGTAAAGTTCAGATGACGTTCGATACCGAACCCGAACGTTTCCAGAAAGATCGGCCGAAACCGCAGAACCCAAACGTCCAGGTGTTCACTCAACTCTACTCAGGATACCCTCCCAAACAGAATTTATATTATATTTCAGCCATTTTGTGAGACAAAATGAGTAGCGGCAGATGAGAGAGCAGCGTACTTTTAGATACCTCTTATTGTTTGCGCTTTCACTATGGATCCCATCACGGGCATATGTGAGGAAATGCTCCTGATGCTGCTGTTGCGGAGGTTTGAAAGACGTTGAAAATTACGTGAGAGGACCAGCATTCGTCACTACTGGACTATTAATGGTCCATTAATGGCGCAATGCATGTCTGCAGGATACTTTTCAAACATGTATCTCCAGCTGCGTAATTATCCTCAGAAATTTTACAATTTTACTTGCATGTCTATTGACACCTTCGACCTTCTCCTGGGAAAAAAAAAGGACACGAACATGAGGAAGAGCGTGCCACCAATGTTTGCTGGTGACTATCAGGTATGTGTATTCATTTATTTCTCTCTCTCTCCCCCCACATATCTCTCCATCCCTCTCCCTCTCTTTCTCTCTCCATCCCTCGCATTCTCTTTATCCCTTTCTCTCTCTCTGTATCCATCTCTATTCATCTCTCTCTCTTCCCATGTTTCTCTCTCTATACATCCCTCTCCCTCCCACCCCCTCCCCCAATTATTTCTGTCCTTCTAGCCATCTCTGTCTCTATCTCTACCTCTCCTCATATCTCTTCCCATGTCTCTCACTCTCTCTCTTTGCCCCTCACCTCTCTATCTCTCTCTCTCCATTCTTTCCATTTTATCTCTCTCTCTCTCTCTCTCTCTCTCTCTCTCTCTCTCTCTATATATATATATATATATATATATATATATAAACACACAGTATCTCACAAAAGTGAGTACACCCCCTCACATTTTTGTAAATATTTTATTATATCCTTTCATGTGACCACACTAAAGAAATTACACTTTGCTACAATGTAAAGTAGTGAGTGTAGAGCTTGTATAACAGTGTAAATTTGCTGTCTCCTCAAAATAACTCAACACACAGCCATTAATGTCTAAACCGCTGGCAACAAAAGTGAGTAAACCCCTAACTGAAAATGTCCAAACTGGGCCAAAGTGTCAATATTTTGTGTGGCCACCATTATTTTCCAGCACTGCCTTAACCCTCTTGGGCATGGGGTTCACCAGAGCTTCACAGATTGCCACTGAAGTCCTCTTCCACTCCTCCATGATGACATCACAGAGCTGGTGGATGTTAGAGACCTTGCGCTCCTCCACCTTCCATTTGAGGATGCCCCACGGATGCTCAATAGGGTTTAGGTCTGGAGACAAGCATGGCCACTCCATCACCTTTACCCTCAGCTTCTTTAGCAAGGCAGTGGTTGTCTTGGAGGTGTGTTTGGGGTCATTATCATGTTGGAATATTGCCTTGCGGCCAAGTCTCCCGAAGGGAGTGGATCAAGCTCTGCTTCAGTATGTCACAGTAAATGTTTGCATTCATGGTTCCCTCAATGAACTGTAGCTCCTCAGTGCTGACATCACTCATGCAGCCCCAGACCATGACACTCCCACCACCATGCTTGACTGTAGGCAAGACACACTTGTCTTTGTACTCCTCACCTGGTTGCTGCCACACATGCTTGACACCGTTTGAACAAATAGGTTTATCTTGGTCTCATCAAACTGCTGGATATAGTTCCAGTAATCCATGTCCTTAGTCTGCTTGTCTTCAACAAACTGTGTGCAGGCTTTCTTGTGCATCATCTTTAGAAGAGGCTTCCTTCTAGGAAGACAGCCATGCAGAACAATTTGATGCAGTGTGTGGCGTATGGTCTGAGCACTGACAGGCTGACCCCCCACCCCTTCAACCTCTGCAGCAATGCTGGCAGCACTCATACATATATTTCCCAAAGACAACCGCTAGATATGGCGCTGAGCACGTGCTCTCAACTTCTTTGGTTGACCATGGTGAGGCCTGTTCTGAGTGGAACCTGTCCTGTTAAATTGCTGTATGGTCTTGGCCTCACTACTTTACATTGTAGCAAAGTGTCATTTCTTCATGTTGCCACATGAAAAGATATAATAAAATATTTACAGAAACGTGAGGGGTGTACTCACTTTTGTGAGATACTATATATATATATATATATATATATATATATATATATATATATATGTGTATATATATTTTAGTAGTAAGTTATAAACTGATAACAATATTACTTTCTTTTTTTATCTAAATTTTAATTGTCCTCTATTTTTAAATTGTTTTTAAACTTAAAGTTTCACATTTTAGTTTTTTTGGTAAATATATTTTTTATAATCTTTATAAATGTATTTTTTTTTTCTAAAGGTTTCTGGCAATGGGTCAGTCATATGCATCCTTGCATCATTATTTTTTGTTGCGTGTTACAACAGTTTTAAAAGCGGCACGTGAAACCACAGCTGCACTGTGGGAGGAGCTACGCAGTGAGGTAATGCCTGTGCCAAGTGAGCAGATCTGGCAAGAAGTGATGGATGAATTTTGGGTTAAAACAGACTTTCCCTATTGCATTGGAGCACTAGATGGCAAGCATGTTAGAGTTAAAAAGCCACCAAAATCTAGATAAATGTATTTTAATTACAAAAAATATTTTTCTATAGTATTGCTTACATTGGGGGACGCTCATTCGAGATTCATCTGTGTGGATGTTGGAGCCTACTGCAGTCAGGGAGATTCTTGAATTTTTAGAGAATCAGCCATGGGCCGTCAGCTATATGAAGGCCATTTTGGGATTGCTGGTTGGAGGCTTCTTCCCAATACAACAGAGCCCAGTCTGCCAGCAGTCATTGTAGCTGATGAGGCATTTGGCCTTTTGGAAAACATCATGAGGCCTATAGTGGACAAGGACATAGCCATGAAGAAAAAAAATTTAACTGTACGCTCAGCTGTGCAAGACGAGTTGTAGAATGTGCTTTTGGGATATGCACAGCTAAACCCCAATGCAATAAGATGTGGAGAACGCTGTTAAAGTAGTACTCGCCTGCTGTATTTTAGGCAATTTTGTAATTGACAATGAAAGAGTCTCCACAGAGCCTGCATCTCCTAACCCCACACAGAACATTCAACATATGGACCTGCGCCCCACTACTAGAGTTATGACAATTCAAAATCAATTTGCAGTAGAGTTGAGCGAACACCTGGACGTTTGGGTTCGGAGGGTCTGAAGGAACTTTGGGAAAAAGTCCGGGTTCGGCACCGAACGTTGCCCGAACTTTATCCCGGACCCCGAACCCCATTGAAGTCAATGGGGACACGAAATTTGAGGCACAAAAGTGGCTGTAACAAAGTCCTGGCAAGTGCTAGAGGGCTGCAAAAGGAAGTAAAATAGGGGTAATAGTAGGGCAAGTGCCCTACAAAAAAATGGGGATAGGGAAAATAATTTAAAATCAAATAAAAAAAAAGAGAAGGGGGGGTGGATGTGGAGTAGGAGCCTAGAGGTTGACTAGGCCGTGACCGTGGCAGTGTAGGTGGAAGTGGCGGTGGTCGAGGAGGAGGTAGCCAACACTGTATTTTTTTTTTGTTTGTTTATAATTGGGGTAGCCCCCAAAATATTGAGGCCTATTCAAAAAAACAAGTATACAAATGGTTGTTTATTCTGCACAAGGTACAGACAAGTCTTGTGGGATCCATGCCTGGTTCATTTTAATAAAGGTTAGCTTGTCCACGTTGGCTGTGGACAGGCGGCTGCACTTGTCTGTGAGAACACACGTTCAGACAATACACTGGCTGCAGGGCAGGCCAGCACCTCCAAGGCATAAAGGGCAAGCTCAGGCCATGTGCCCAATTAGGAGACCCAGAAGTTGAATGGGGCAGACCCATCAGTCAGTACGTGTAGGCGTGTGCACACATACTCTTGCACCATGTTGCTGAAATGCTGCCTCCTGCTAAGACGTTGTCTATCGGCTGGTGGTGCTGTTTGTTGTGGCGGGCTGCTGACAAAGCTTTGCCACATTTCGGCCATGCTAACCCTGCCTTCTGAGGTGCTGGCGGTGCCACAGCTGCGTTGGTGGCCTCTTCCTCCTCCTCCTCTGCCTTCGCCTTGTGCTTCCACTGAGCCACTGGTGTCATTTGGGAATGCCCTCAGCAGCGCCTCTACCAGTGTGCGCTTGTAGTCGCACATCTTCCTCTCACGCTCCAGTGAGGGAATTAAAGATGGCACGTTGTCCTTGTAACGGGGATCCAGCAGGGTGGCCACCCAGTAATCAGAAGAAGTTACAATGTGGGCAACTCGGCTGTCATTGTGCAGGCACTGCAGCATGTAGTCGGCCATGTGTGCCAGGCTGCCCAGAGGCAAAGACAAGCTGTCCTCTGTGGGAGGTATATCATCTGTGTCCTCTGTATCCCCCCAGCCACACTCCAGTGATACCCACGAGCGTTGGGTGCCACCCTGCTGTGATTCCTCCTCCTCCTCCATCTTCCTCGTCCTCCTCGTCCTCCAGAACTGTGCCCTGGCTTGAATATTTTTGACCTGGCTATTGCTGGTGCAGGAACCCACCCTCCGAGCCACTTGCGAATGACTGGCCTGATAACCGTGGATATGACCCCTCTTCCTCCTCCTCATCCTCCTGTGCCACATCCTCTTCCATCATGGCCCGAAGTGTTTTTTCAAGGAGACATAGAAGTGGGATAGTAAAGCTGAGAACAGCGTCATCGGCACTGGCCATGTTGGTGGAGTACTCAAAACACCGCAATACGCTACACAGGTCTCGCATGGAGGCCCACTCATTGGTGGTGAAGTGTTGCTGTTCCACAGAGCGACTGACCCGTGCGTGCTGCAGCTGAAACTCCACTATTGCCTGCTGCTGCTCGCAGTCTCTCCAGCATGTGCAAGGTGGAGTTCCACCTTGTGGGCACGTCGCATATGAAGCAGTGAGTGGGAAGGCCGAAGTTCCACTGCAGTGCAGACAGGTGAGCAGCAGCAGGGTGAGAACGCAGAAAGTACGCACAGATGGCCCGCACTTTATGCAGCAGCTCTGACATATCCGGGTAGTTTTTTTAGAAAATTCTGTACCACCAAATTCAGCACATGCGCCAGGCAAGGGATGTGCGTCAAACCGGCACCAGGAGAGTCATCAAAAAGCATCAAAGACAGATGGCCATGGGGTTCAGATGCCAACTCTGAGCTTTCATCAAGGGACCGGGAGGGAGACAATGTGAAGGAACTGGAGGCATTGTCAGCCACCCAATCTACTATCGTCTGTACTTGTTCTGGCCTCACCAATCGTTGAGGGGCATTCGGGCCTACCATATACCGGTGAAGGTTCTGTTGGCTACCTGAGGATGGTGTTTCCCTTGTGCGTGTAGCTGGTACACCTCAACCACGTCCTCTCCTTCCAACAGGTGGTTCACCAATACCACCAACACCAGCAGCACCAGCATCACCAGCAGCACCATGATCACGTCCTTTATTTGCTCTCCTCATTGTGTCCGCAAATGTACTATGTAGCTCTGTGTAAGTATTTATTAATACCAATTAATACCAATTAATACCTTTTTTTTTTGAAAACACCAACGTAGCCGGACTTTTTATTTTGGTGCAATAAATGCACCGCTCACACCAACAGCTGGAAGCTCTCCCTTTAGAACTAGGAGATGATTTTTGAACAATAATGTGTCACTAACAGCAACAACTAGAACCTCTCCCTTTAGAACAAGGAGATAATTTTTGAACAATAATGTGTCACTTACAGCAACAGCTGGAAGCTCTCCCTTTAGAACTAGGAGATGATTTTTGAACAATAAATAATGTGTCACTTACATCAACAGCTGGAACCTGGCCCTATAGGAGTAGGCAATGATTTTTGAACAATAATCTGTCCCTCTAAGCAACAGCTGGAAGCTCTCCCTTTAGAACTAGGAGATGATTTTTGAACAATAATCTGTCCCTCTAAGCAGAAGCCTCTACCTAGTGCAGTCAGATTGTTGTGTAATGCAGGGTTTGATCTGCAATCTGTCACTCAAAGCAGCAGTATGTGAAATCTCGATTCTCAAATTTCTGCAATCTGTCCCTCAGAGCAACAGTAGTAGTAACCTCAGGATGCAGGATCAGATGTTAAAATGTCTGCAATCTGTTCCTCACAAAAACGCTGGCAGCTTCCTCTCCCTATACTATTCAGAGTCTCAGAGAGCATGTGACTGCAGCGTCAAGTGACTCCAACTTATATAGAGGCTGGGTCACATGATGCACTGGCCAATCACAGCCATGCCATTAGTAGGTATGGCTGTGATGGCTTCTAAGGGCAAACCAGTGAAACGCTTGTTGATTGGCTGCCCTGCAGCTATTCAACATGCGTGATCAACTACCAGAACCCAGAACCTGAACCCGAACGTTTTTTGAAATGTCCGTGTCCCGGACACCCCAAAGTTCGGTACGGACCCGAATGTTACAGTCCGGGTTCGCTCAACACTAATTTGCAGATTATTTTGTTTCACTAGATGGCAGCTTACCCTGGCAGGAGTCACATATTTAGTTTAATAAATAAATAAATAAAAACTGCGCTATTAAAAATGATCATAATAGAGTTCATAGAGTTCAATTTACATATATTACATGATGAGAAGTGTGGGCACTGATGTCTGATATAAATATCTAGTTTAATATCTATTATAAAGTTATGCTTTATTGTGATCACATATACGTTACAATAAAAGCATTGTTACTTTACCCAAAATAATTGAAAATAATTGATATCATTGTTTTTCTTTTATTTTAGCACGCTGCTATACACTGTGTGCAGAATTATTAGGCAAATGAGTATTTTGACCACATCATCCTCTTTATGCATGTTGTCTTATTCCAAGCTGTATAGGCTCGAAAGCCTACTACCAATTATTTCCTTTCCTTCAACGGATTATTAATACGTGTGGACTATATCCCACAACTACAGTAATTTGGTGTGGGGAAGAGTAATGACTCTACGTGTAGTGGATTATACGAATTAACCATCATCCGAAAGCTCGGATATGTCGAACCTTATTCTGTTGTACGTATTTCTCCTACTACACCAGTTTTATGAGTAAACGGATTATTAAGACGTGTGTCACATATCGTCGCACGATTTTATTTTCTTTTTGTTACTATAGTTAATAAAAGTTAATAAAACCCATTTCATTGTTACGAAAATAACATTGCATATACACTAGTGTTATTTCGTATTGAAATATTATCTATAATTTGATC
>BLSH010249788.1:732693-749944 GCA_018402905.1 Glandirana rugosa
TTTTTCACTGCCGACCCTCCTGAAGTTTCTTTTTCCTACTTTCCCTATTCTTTCTCTTTTATCCTTTTCCCCTGTGTCTTGGTTATTTCTCCTCTATGGCACAGTAGGTGTTGATTTGCTTTTATTCCCCAAAATAAAAGATTTAAAGAGAAAACTACCGGTATGCCTAATCACTAGGAGTGACTGCTGTGGGGAGGAGGTAAGGTAATTCAACTTGAACAAGAGAAGTGATTGGTTCCCCGCCATACAGTGGTTTACTTTCGTTTTGTTTGTACTTTACCCTATATTTGGGCTTGTGCATGACCAAGAAGTTCCTTTTACTGTTTGTCTCTTTATGATTCACATATATACATTGCAAAGGTTTTATGTCTGTGTGCTGACTTGTGTATAGGAGATTGGTCTTGCCATGCTGTATGTTTCATTGCATACCATAAATAAAGTATTTAAAAAAAATAAATAAATAAATAATAATGTTTCACCCCTTAGTGAAAATAAAGTGCTGAATAACTAAGGTGCATAAAATACGTGAAAAATTAATTCCCATAATCAATAAATAGTTCCAATGAATTGTGAGGTTGTGAATAGTCCAATGTGTCTAAGAGCCAACAGTCCCCTTAGATCTGTGCCAAACAGGATTTCAATCGCTGTTACTCTTCTTTTCAGAAGTCTTCCTAAAAATATGTGTTAAAATCAAATTCAAAATGGTGCAGCATGTTCCCTCCACCAGGTAAATTGGACGCTCACCTTAATTGGCGACCCTCACTCGGGTCAATTCACGTTTTAAAGTAAATTCCTTCACTTTCCTGGGTAAATAGACTTAGTTGGACTTAATCCCTTCAGAGTGCTAATCGCACGAGAACCTGGATTAAAGTGCTAAACGCACAGAACCTGGTTGAAAGTGCTAACCGCCCCAGAGCTAATTTGATGTGCTAACCACACAAGAAATAGTTCTTATATCATCTCAATATGTAAACACCACTATGTGCAGGAAACTTCAAAAGACCATGATTGGTAATATTAATCAACCACAGCTCCCAGGCAAGCATATAAAAAGAGAAGCTTTCATAGTGCAGTAACTTCAGCAAAATATGAAAGAACCATGCCACCCCTTAAAAAGATACTCACATTTTATTAAAAGTTACCAGCATAAAAACAAATATATAAAAGACATCTCACGTTAGGATGTAGAATACCACCGTCAGGCTATGCCTGTACATGTTATGCCGTCGTGGCTTCGTCTATTCCTTTACGGCACTCTTATTGGCTGAAATATAGTGGCCATGCATATACACCTTGAAGCCGCCCCACACTATCAGGAAGGATGCAATATCTAAATTATCCTTCCAGTACTGATCAATCAAAAGGGTAACTTAATGTTACTGCCTCCACCTCCAACAATCCAGGGTTTAAACGCCATGCACCTCCCCTACCTCTGGAGAGGAATCCGAGAGTAACTGACAAAGATGTGTGATCCTGTCGTTTCGCTGGTAAATAGTATACCTGTTCTACAAACTGCAATAACTGTGCATTAGCAAACACCAGGTCAATTCAGAGTTTGAAGATCAGCCAGCTATGCAGTATGTGAGCCCTATAAAACTTTCACTGTCACATACCTGGTCGGAGGCCGAAATTCTGAGATGGCTTCCCTTGTGGCTGAGTGCACCCCAGAAGGTTGTGACAGGAAGTGCTATGCCCAAAGAAGCAGGGGGTTCCAGCTGCGATAGGTTGAGTGATGAGATGTCTGCTGGATGGTGGCTGGATGAGCAGGATGCACTGTTGGGCAGGGGTCCCTTAGATGTACCAGATGAGACTTGGCTGAAGGGAGAGCCAGGAGCAGGGCCAGACCAATAGTCATACATGGAATCTCAGCCAGGGGTAAGGCAGCAAGCAAGGTCAGGAGTATGTCGGGGTCATTCACTAGTAATCAGGCTGCAGAGGAGTCAAGAAGAACAAGCCAGGGGTCATATTTGGGTACAGCAGACAGGAGTGGAGTTAATGTAACAAGCCGAGGGTCAAAGCCAGGAATAGAGACAAGACAGGTCAAAGGCAAGCCAAGTTGGTAACAGGAAATCCAATAAATATCAAGATCAGGAACACAGGAACACACGGGAAAGTTTAAGATTATCATGAGGCTGCTGGCTTTAAGCAGGCCACTGGGTGCCAAAATCTATCACGCATTGCGTGCTCACTGGCATAGGAATCTTTACGGCTATTCTTGCCTGTGTGCACATGCGCATTAGCATTTGCAAATTTTTATGTGCAAATCTGTGATTAAGTGTCAGTTCTTCTGTGGACTGTTTTTTGACATCCACTGAGCCTATACAGCTCTCTGCTTCAGTGGGTCTGCCTCTAAACTGATCCAAATCATGTCTAATCAGGGTGCACTCAGAGGCCAGGTGATCGATTCTAAGCCTGAGGGCCGATTTACACCCAGCTATGGAATCCAAAATCGGCTGAGTTATAGTGTCAGCTTCCACCTCCACTGGCCGCAAGGCTCCTGAATCAGCTTCCGCCAACAGAATGGACCCAGTGGAAGTGGGAGACACCGCTTGTGTGGGCTCCATGTCCATGCAGGTGTACCAGCATGAGGAGGCACCGGGCAAACACATGATCTTCCCCTTCCCGGAGCGCTGGGATTTCAGATACAACAGCAGCTTGCTTTTGCCCTTAGCTGACATTTTTGCAGTCACTGAGGGTTCCAAGATGTGGAGAGACAGTCTGTACCTTTTTAAAGTTAAACAGCACCCAGATACAAGATTACTAAATGGATAGGCACGGAGCTCTCAGCCTGCATTTCCTGTGCTGTTCACATCCCTTTCACGCCCCCTTAATAAAAGTAATGGCAGATACAGATAATATTAGAAAATATAACAAGAGTACTTAACTAAAAATGCTGTTTCACCACGGAGTGCCGCCAGCTTACATGTGGTGTGGCCAGATAACCAGACCAGATGCTTGCATAATGCAGCTCTGGAGACGAGAGTGACTGTTCCAAGGTATAAATGTAGTATATAGGATTTGTGTGTAAGGAATGGCCAAGCCAAAAACCCCTCCCCCCCGGAGCAAAATTACCTTCTAAGGAAAATGGCACATTCTTGAAAGGAGATTAGTGGGCTGGCTTGTCCATATAGTCAGTTTTCAATGACATTCCTATAGCATGAAGTCAGCTAGTGAAGTCAAGTGATGAAGTGGTTGCACATGCAGAATGTTTTTATTCATTCTGTGCATTAAGATAAACAACCTTCTGTGTGCAGCAGCCCCCCTCAGCCCCCTAATACTTACCTGAGCCCCATCTCGATCTAACGTTGTTGTGCGAGAGCCTCGGCTGTCCAGCTCGGACTCTCCCTCCTGATTGGCTGAGCCTCAGCTTTCCCTCCTGTTTGGCTGAGACACAGCAGTGGGCACCATAGAGAGAGGGTGCGGGCCGAACTGTGGTTCCATGTCTGAATGGACACACAGATCAGTGGTTTGGCTCAGGTGTCCACATAGCAAGCTGCTTGCTGTGGGGGGCACTCAGCAGGAGGGAGGGGCCAGAAGAGCTGGCGAGGGTCCTGAGAAGTGGAGGATCCTGGCTACTCTGTGCAAAACTACTTCATAGAATAGGTAAGTATAACATGTTTGCTACTTTAAAACATACAAAAAAAAGACTTTAATATCACTTAAACCAGGTTTAGAATGCATTATTAGATATTGTAAGCCAACTAGACAACTTTAATAAGGAAATGTGAAATATGCAATTTCCCCATTAATGACATATTTAGACTTCACTTTACCCTTGTCCTTATGAAAGCTATTTTTAGGCTGAATGTTCATTTCCACATTTTGTGCAGATTCTCTAACTTCAAGGTGTGTATGGTTCTCTGTGTTTGTCCTTGGACCTTATATTCTATGTATTTTTTTTAAACCTTAATAAACATATATTGTTTAAAAAAAATAGGTTTTCATTTCTTTTTCCTGGTGACTGTGGTTGAATCTCTAGCTCTAATAGATCCCTTTCACACCAAGGCGTTTTTCAGGCGTATTTGCTCTAAAATTAGCACTTAAAAAGTGCACCAAAAACGCTCCCCATGCATCTCAATGGATGCTTTCACACCGAGGCGTTGTGCTTGCTAGGCGTTGCTAAAAGTCCTGCAAGCAGCATCTTTTCAGCTTGTTTTGTGCGCTCAAAATAGCTCTTCAAAAACGCCCATGTCCATTGAAAATAATGGTTAAGCGTTTGAAAAGCGCTTGAAAAGCACTTAAAAAACACCATTAGAGGGGCACTATTTATAGCGCTAGCGCTTCAAAAGTGTGGCAAAAACACACACTAAAATCATGACATTTTACAGGATTTTACAGGCTTTTTTCCAACTCCTTGGTGTGAAAAGAGCCTTACAGACAATAATAAAACTTGACCAAGGGTTTATCCCTACCCAAATCCATCCTAAAATAAAAAGATTAACCCTTACATACATTTAAATAGTAGTGTGACCCTGACTGGCAGCCCCTTTAAGGTGTAGGGGATGCAACATTGCCAGCAGCACCTTTGGGGGCCATTGCTACATTAAAATTCTTATATGTGCCAAGTTAAAAAAAAGAGATCAAACGCTGAACAACCTGTTGGCACTATATAAATCCTAAATAATAATCATATGATTAGCATTATTATTAATAAATAATAATAAGCAAACACAAAAAACTCACAAATACACACATTTAGATACACAAAAGGTTGAACATGGTGGATCTGTATCTTTTTTCAACCTTATCTACTATGTAACTATTTAAAATGAGCTTAGCTTTGACAATGTTGCTTTTTTATTTCAAATACAAACGTCACCCATGCTCATGTTCCTTATTATAGCATACCAATAATCATCCAACAGTTATAACCTGAATAATTTACTATTTTCATAATTGCTTTGGTAAACAACTGTATGACTAATTATTGCAAAAACATAGCTAGCTAGCATTAAAACTCCATGGTGGTTTACATATTGCTTTCATATTGTTGGTGTTTTTTTTATGCCACAAGAAATTTTGAGGTTAAAAAAAAAGAATAAATGTTTTATGTTTGCCTGGGGCAGCGCTAGCTGTTGCCGCTTTCTTTCAATAAATTATATTGTCAGATTTCTTACCCAAATGTTAGCATTCTTGCTTGGTGGATTCTATTTTTACACCTTCATTGTGTATGTTTTTGATCAGCTGAGATAACGATTCCAAGCGCATTTACATCACTGCCAAAAATAAAACAGAAGTATAGGTATGCCAAGGCAAAATGGATAGTTGATGTTGTAAGTTTATCTTGGTTTAATGACAAAAATTCTTTGTAAATGAGGCAATGACTTTGTTGTTATAGCAGACATATGAGAAATATGTTTTTCCAAGACTCCCTTATTAGTTCACAGCTGTAGGTGAGAAACACCCCAACAACAAAGAAATCTGTCATCTGACTAAAACAGTCTTCTTGGAAAGAAGGTATGCTGTATACTGATATATTGTGACATCCACAAATGTATATAAGTTGGGGTTTATTTGAAATGATGTATATCTGCAAAGGAGACCTTCTGCTATATGTCTCTCTACTGACTTATAATATGAAGTCGTCCACACTTGTGAGCTGCTTCTCTGCAATTTGACCACAGAAAATTTCCACAGCTATTAACTAGAGGTAGAGGTAACTTGTAACTCCCTGCATTAGTCTTTTTCCTTCACGGAGACTGTGGCTTTGTGTGGTGGTGACAGCTAGGGTCGTAAAGAGAATTTGCTTTGTGTGGTTCTAGGTTAGGACGTATCATGGGTCATTCATTGAAAAAAAAATTGTCTATAGATATACCTTTATATCATCCATAAATAAGCATGTGGCCAGTGTACAATGTACATACTGGGGTTATTGTGCATGTAAAATGCACATACTGAGAAAAATAGACATTGAAAAACAAAGGTCTTTGAAGCACTTTGTTGTTCTCCCCATATACTCAAAACCAGAAACATGTAACATAAGGATATGCTTCATAGCCTCCTTAAACAAACATACCCCATGGGAATGAGGCCTTCAAGCTGCCTAGCAAACTGGGACTCATTAGCGTGTGTCTGAACTATGACAACAAAGGAAATCATGTGTATACAGGAAGTTTCCTCTAACCTTTCCACTTCCCCTTGTGTGCTGCACACCTCCTTGTTCAGCATCTTAAAAATAATGAGGGATTTGTCCCAGTCTCAGCTCATTGCAACTGTGCAGATCCACCCTGAGATATAGGATGAGTCCAATCCCAGATATGTAGACCGTATATAAAAAATGGAACCGTTGGACTGATGTTGCCGCAGCCTGATTGAAGTCATACTCAGAAAAAGGATTGACATAAGTTCCTATGTCTGAATGATTTTAATGTTTGTGTATATTGTTTTTATTATGTATGTTTATGTATCTTTTTTATTTATTTATTTTTGGCAGTTGCTGCTTTACAGACTCAGTGAAACTCACTGTGTGACCACATATGCAGGGAGGTAACAAGCCATTAGGTTGCAGAATGCAGTGGAGCACCGTCAACAATGAGGCCACATCCACTATCAGTTGAACTTTCATTCCTACAACGGTCCATGAAGTCTGTTTGTATTTTTCATTTAAAAATGGTATCTATCTATCTATCTATCTATCTATCTATCTATCTATCTATCTATCTATCTATCTATCTATCCCCCTTATTTATGTAAGGTTGTAGATGTGGTAGTCGTCAGTGGGGGCTGCAGATAACGACCCAGAGTATATTATGCAATAATGCCTCGTACATACGGTGCAACTGTTGTACGACCGCACGTTCAACTTTTTCCAAAATTGGCTGTTGGCAGTTGTGTCTAGCGTACTGACATGAGTTAAGTAATCGGCCAACAAAGCTGAACGCAGTGATGTGTTATGAGCGTATAACGAGGAAGTTCATGTGAATGTGATTTGTGAATTAGGAACACAGGTTTACATGACTGAGCACTTCCTGGATTCAGAGCATGCTTGTTTGCACTTTCAATCTTTTGTTGGCCAACTTCTGTACACACGAGCTAACAGTACTACGACGCCTTGTTGGCCAACAAAAGTTTTCTAGTTTTCTCAGCCAACTTCTGTTGTATGATTGTCGAATGTTGGCTGTTGTGATTGCACATACTAATGGTCAGATTATCGTACAACAATTGTACCATGTGTACGGGCCATTACTCAGGAATTTGAGTCAGAACAGATTAAAACTTGATGTGTTCCTGGACCACAGTAACCCTCCTGTGACCTTTTGTTGCAGCTTTTACATGCTGCTTGTGGACCTTGAAGCTGATTGGGAGAAGTAGTGCATGGACAGTATCTACTCATTTGTGTTAATCTGTAAGGCAGCACAAAGGAGTGAAAGGCCACAAACACTCTGGTCCACCGATATACCACTCCACCAAAGTGGCAGGTCCTTTTTACTCCTACTCACAAAGTGTGATCGCTGTATAAGCAATAGCTTTAGCTGCCATGAATGGGATTCCCATTCATGAACAGCGTGCTTTTGATTGTGATTTGCTAAGCTAATCACATGGTACAGTTAGCCAGGTTCCATGTGATTAGTGTTGAGCGAACGGTTTGGCCCGATCACTGCATTGCACTGGTTTCACGGCTCAGTGCATTGGAAGCCCTGACTGACTGAAGCAATGAAGGATTTGCCCAATCAGGGCACCTAACCCTGTCAGAGACATGATTGGAGAAACACTCCCCACTATAAAAGGATCCTTCCCAGAGCAGCCATTTGCAGTGTGATATTGGAGTGAAGATAGATAGAACAGGGCTTTGTTCATTTCCACTTGCAAGTTAGTGTGTTATAGTGTGCTATTGTGAGTGTAGAGTGTAAGTGTAGTGTGAATATAGTGATAGTGCAATGCAATCATTTATATTTACTTTAGTGACAGTTTAGTGTTTCAGGGCAGGTTTACTGTAGTGTATTGAGGTGTGTCATTGTAGGGTGTCAGGGCAGTTTTACTGAAGTATAGTAGTGCATCACTTTTATGGCAGTATATTGAAGTGCATTACTGCACGTTTACTGCAGTATATTGAACTGCGTTAGTGCACGTTTACTGCAATATATTGAAGTGCCTTAGTGCAGGTGTATTGCAGTATATTGAAGTGCCTTAGTCCACGCTTACTGCAGTATATTTAAGTCCATTAGTGCATGTTTACTGCAGTATATTGAAGTGCCTTAGTACACGTTTATTGCAGTATATTAAAGTGCTTTAGTGTACATATACTGCAGTATATTGAAGTGCCTTAGTGCATGTTTACTGCAGTAAATTGAACTGCATTAGTGCATGTTTACTGCAGTATATTGCACCGCGTTAGTGCAAGTTTACTGCAATATATTGAAGTGCCTTACTGCAGGTATATTGCAGTATATTGAAATGCCTTAGTCCACACTTACTGCAGTATATTTAAGTGCATTAGTGCACGTTTACTGCAGTATATTGAAGTGCCTTAGTACACGTTTATTGCAGTATATTAAAGTGCTTTAGTGTACATATACTGCAGTATATTGAAGTGCCTTAGTGCATGTTTACTGCAGTATATTGAACTGCGTTAGTGCATGTTTACTGCAGTATATTGCACTGCATTAGTGCACAATTACTGCAGTATATTGAAGTGTGTAGTGCACTTTTACTACAGTGAGGAGGGAGTTGCAGTAGTCAAGGTGAGAGATAACCAGGAAGTGGACTAAAAGCTTTGTGGTGTCATTGGTTAGGAAGCGGTGTATCTTGGAAATGTTGCGGAGGTGAAGGCAAATTTTGGATAGGGATTGGATGTAGGGCCGAAAGGTTAGTTTGGAGTCCAGGATTACACCTAGGACCTTGGTGTGGGGGGACGGGTTGATAGTTGAGCTGTTGATTTTGACAGAGAAATCTGGGGAAGTTGCACAAGGGGGAGGAAATATTATAAGCTCAGTTTTGGATAGGTGGCATGGTGAAGGTCCTCCTCTTGTATGCTATGTTCTTATGCAACACTGCACTACTCTGGGCAGGGGAGTCCAGTTTTTTTATGTTAACATTTTGATACATCTGATAGACATAGCAGTTGTGAGGGGCATACTGCACACCCCAGCAGACATGCAGTGACCCCCTTAGGCATCATGACATATATGTACATGATTGTGCCTGCACATGCCAGCCCGCTACAGTATATGTATTGTGGCAGGACAGCATGTCTGTGTGTATATATACTTTATTATTAAAATCATTTTTTTTCCCTGATTCACACTTACCTAGGTGGTTGCAGCATTGGTCTGATGCTGCCTCAGTCACCCATCGCCTCTAAACTAAGAACCGAATGATTGAACATCGGCGATGACTCAGTTTTCACAGCTCCATGAGCAGAGAGCTGCTGACTGTCTATCACAGCTCTCTGCTCTGCCCCCTCCTCACTCACTGGAGGCATGGGCTGTGGAGGGGGTGGGGGCAGCCGGCTCAGGCTCTCAGCACCTTGCTGAGAGGTTGAGCTGGGTGTCAGTCCAGGCACCTGGCGGATCCAGAGTCCATGGTCGGGATGACGCAGTGCTTGAACTGACATTGGTGATGTCAGCAGAGAGCGGATTTCAGTCCGCTCTCTGCTGAAAACGGGTCACAGGAGTGCAAAATGAATTGCACTCCTGTGATGCATAGGAGCTTTGGCTATGCTTCTCCTTTAATATACAGTATTTATATAGAGCCATCAGGTGGTGCAGCACCTACATGATTAAGCAAAGTTAGGAGTTGTAAGGGTAGAACAATTGACATTTGTTAGTAACAATAACAAGAAAAGGATCAGCAGATCCTCATAAATGCATGATCTGACAGGAAAAATACACCAAAAATTTAAGCCATAGGCCCCTTTCACACAGGCGTTCTGTTCAGGTCCACCTGTCAGTTTTTCAGGCAGACCTGAACGGACGCCCCATTCTCCTCTATGGAGCGGCGGATGTCAGCGGTGACACGTCGGCTGACACCTGCCGCTCTCTGATCTGATCCGTGGCCCGTAAAGTCAGACGGATGGAAACCCTATTTTTCCATCTGTCTGGGGATCGGATGACAATGGACAGACGGTCCATTGTCATCTGATTTCCCATAGAGGAGAGTGGCTCTGACAGATCCGTCTCTGCACCATTTGCAGAGACAGATCTGTCATCTGTCAGCTCAGCATTGATCAGTGGACCGACCCCCGCAGAGCAAAAATGGACCTGCAAATAGAGCTGAGCGAACCCAAAGTGTAAAGTTCGGGTCCGTACCGAACTTTCAGGTGTCCTTGTACCGAACCCGAACATTTGAGAAAAACGTTCGGGTTCTGGGTTCTAGTATTTTATCACACATGTTGAATAGCTGCAGGGCAGCCAATCAACAAGCATTTCACTGGTTTTCCCTAGAAGCCATCACAGCCATGCCTACTAATGGCATGGCTGTGATTGGCCAGTGCATCATGTGACCCAGCCTCTATATGAGGCTGGAGTCACAGTGCTGCATGTCACATGCTCTCAGGTTAGTGTAGGGAGAGGATGTTGCCGGCGCTGTGAGGGACAGATTGTGAGGGACAGATTGCAGATCTAATAACTAGGTAGAGATTACTACTACTGCTGTGAGGGACAGATTGCAGTGATAATAACTAGGTAGAGATTACTACTACTGCTTTGAGGGACAGATTGTAGATCTATAACATCTCATCCTGCATTACTGAACGATCTGATTACAGAACGATCTCTCATCCTACATTACAGAACGATCTGATTACAGAACGATCTCTCATCCTGCAATACAGAAAGATCTGATACTGGACTAAGTAGAGATTACTACTGCTTTGAGGGACAGACTGCAGATCTAATAACATCTCCCATTTTTCTTCCTTTTGCAGCCCTCTAGCACTTTCCGGGACTTTTTTACAGTAATTTTTGTGCCGAAAAGTTCGGGTCCCCATTGACTTCAATGGGGTTCGGGGTAAAGTTCGGATAACGTTCGGTACCGAACCCGAACTTTTCCATGAAGTTCGGCAAAACCTGCCGAACCCGAACATCCAGGTGTTCGCTCAACTCTACCTGCAAACAGACAGCCCCGTGTGAAAGGGACATTACCCACAAAAATCTATTTTTGAGAAACAAATGCACAACAATTACAGCAAACACACAAAACAAACCTCAAAACAGCCTTTGTGGTGTGTTGTTTGTTATGCACAATATCATCCCCACCCCAAAAAAGAAGTAAAAAATATGCAAAGCCAGACAGCAAGTAATCTGGCCTCTTTTCAGGCAAAGCAAGCCCCACTACTGCAGCCCTTTATATAATAGGTTATATATAGGTTGGATTGTGTGCATACCTAAACACGCCCAATAAATGACACGCCCACCAGTGTCATTCAATCTGTCCATTCATTATGCCTAAAGTGTCTGAACCTGATTGCAGGCACAAAATCTCTCTCCAACTGGGTTAGCCCTTGGCTATGTACATCAATTCATACACTGCAGGCCAAAGATCGAATAGCATGCACAGAAAGAAAGCAACATTTAGGCCCCTTTCACACTGAGGCGTTGGGAAAATGCGTGCAAAACATCAAGTGTTATTACCGCATTTTCCCCACGTTTTTACTGTGTTATCGCTATAATTAGGGCTAACGCACATGCGTTTTTCTAGCGTTTTTGAAGCACTAGCGTTAACTGAATAGCACAACCCTCCACATCACATCCTGTTTACTTCCTGATATTTTGACTTTTCCACAACCTCTGGGCATTTTGCTAGTGCTTTTAACGTGCTTTACATTCATTTCAATGTATATGGCCGTTTTTAATGCGCTATTTTTAGCGCTCAGAATAAGCACAAAAAATCATGCTTGCAGGACCTTTTTAAACGCAGTGCCAGTGCGGCACCCCAGTATGAATAGGTACATTGGAATTAATGGGTAGTGTTTTGGAAGCGCTATTTTTAGCACAAAAATGCTAGGAAAGCGCATCAGTGTGAAAGGGGTCTTATACAAGCATATGTGAGTGAAGTGTTCAAATCCCTGGGCACGCTCAGTGCTAAAAAAAACACAACCAGTGACTCATCCCTGCTATCTGCAGTGATTCCCCAATGGCAACATAATGCAAACAAGATAGCCAAAATGTCACAAAAGAGCACTGGCCCTTCAGTTTGTTATGGATTTGAGGGGGAGCCCCATGCCCAAAAGAAAAAAAAAATGTGTGGCCTCCCCAAAATCACTAATGCGCCCATATCTGAGCACACAGCCCCGCAGGCAAAGAAAGGGGGTGGATGAGTGACTAGTGAGGTACTAGCTTTATTTAACCACTTGCCGACCACCTGCTGCAGCGTGACAGCGGCAAAGTTCCTCGTTATCGCAAACCACCATCACCTGGCGGCGGCCACGATAATGAGTATTGTGGGGGCGCGCTTGCACGCTCACTGTGTTCCAGGGGGGGGCCAGGGAGCGGGTAGGGCAGACTCGATCTCCGCCGGCTACCAGCGATGGCTCCCCCGCAGTGAAAGAATGGAGGTCCATGTATGTAATCACGGATCTCCGTTCTGACAGAGGGGTAAGGGCTGTGATCACAGGCTTCCTGTATATGGAAGCCGTGATCACTCCCCTCCCCCTGCCAGCCCAGCCCCATACAGTTAGAACACACTGAGGGAACACAGTTAACCCTTAGAGCGCCCCCTGCAGGTTAACCCCTTCACTGCCAATGGCATTTACACAGTTATCAGTGCATTTTTATAGTGCTAATCGCTGTATAAATTCCAATGGTCCCAAAAAAGTGTCAAAATGGTCCGACATGTCCGCTGCAATATCGCAGCACTGCTAAAAATCACAGATCGCCGCCATTACTAGTAAAAAAAAATAAATAAATGAAAAACCCTAGAAATTAATTCTTATCATTCGTAAACGCGGCAACTTTTGCACAAACTAATCAATCAATAAACACTGATTGCGATTTTTTTTTTACCAAAAATATGAGGAAGAATATAATTCAGCCAAAACCAATGAAAACAATTTTTTTTATATTTTTCTTTGGATTTGTTTTTTTAGCAAAAACTAAGAAAAATATAGTTTTTTGCAAAATTGTCGCTCTTTTTTTGTTTATAGCGGCGATCAGAAATGACACAGAGGTGATCAAATACCACCAAAACAAAGCTCTATTTGTGGGAAAAAAAGGACGCAGATTTCGTTTGGGTACAACGTCGCACAACCGCGCAATTGTAAGTTAAAGCAATGCTGTGCCAAATCGCAAAAAGTGCTCTCGTCCTAATGTGTGAAATCCTCCCGGGGCTGAAGTGGTTAAATAATGAGAAAAGATAAATATTGTATAAGAAGCTAAAAAAACACAGGTAAATACAATTACAAAGAAATGTAAAACTTCTTAGAATATCTATGTTGGTGTTTCTGTGCATAGTCAAAGTTCTATAGTTACAAGCATTGATGTATACTGTTAAATATATATATATATATATATATATATATATAAATATAAATGTTAGCCTGTTTATTAATCGGGCTTTAGCAAAAATAGTTTTCCGCATTTCAAACAACATTTCCAGACCTGTGAACACTGGTATTTGCTAATTTGCTATAGCACTATAAAACAAACGAGGGAAGTTGTAGTTTTTCTGGTCTGGCCATGCTCAGTTGTGCCACTACTGAGATGTTTGAATTAGGTAAAGCCAATGCCTGTTTGGATTTTTTTAAATATATCACGTTATGCAGACACATTTAGAATTCTTTTAAAACAGTTATTCTTTAAAATGTTCAACAAATGTATAGGATTAGATATAGATTCTCTGCTGTGCACCTGGTTCTAGGAGGTGAACTCATTTAGACAGTTGCTAAGTTTTGGGACCATTAGTAAATTTGCAATTGTGACTATGGGGGTCATTTACTATAGCGCAATTCTGCCTTCACGCAAATTTTAACGCGCAGAATCACAAATTCACGCTAATTAGCGTGAAAATGGAATTCACTAAAGCCCTGAGGGAAAAAATACTCCCAGAATCAAATTCACTATAGTGCTCAAACAACAGTGACTGACTAAAAAACTAGTCGTGGTAGAAGCAAGGGAATTGCACATGGAAATAATGTTTAGAGCAGGTTATGAACACCTAAATTGTTTTTAAAAATGCAGTATCTTGTTTAATGATGATCTGCTTTTAAATTGTTTAAAAAAGTGATATATAACCTGAAATATCATTGAAAATCTGAAAAGAACCAAATTCCCCCTTTTTTCCAGACTATTCATCAGTACAACTGAGCATGCTCAGACAAGAAAATTCCCTCATTTTAACTCCCATGACTTTTTTAGAGGGCACTATAGTAAATTCGCAAATTCGCGTTATCTAATATGCCTTCTTGAGAAGGCAAATTCGCCCTATATAGCCCAATGCAAGTTTCAGCCATTGATTCTAATGGTACAATTGTAACTTTTCGTGTTGAGATGAAATGTATCTTTCTCTCAAACAAATTGTCCCTGCAACAGTGTTGCTATTTCATAATCAAATTTGTTTTTAAGAATGTTAGAATGTTTAATCTTCTAATGTTTTTTCTCTGTCTCTCGCATGTTGCTGTCCATCTCATTAAAATATTTTCCCAAACTCACACAGGTATCTTCACAAACCACAAACAATACCATTGCTGTTGCAATAACATCACTGTTCTACACTCCAAGCACCACCAAATAGCACAGAATAAACTCTAGACTTGTAATTCCACCACCTATATGTGTAAAGAAATGCAGTATAGGTGTGCTTATGTGTAGGAGGGTTGCACACTCGGCAGACTGGTGGCTAACAGCTTAATGCTTCTACCTAGGAACATAGAGGTTCTGGGTTTGCATCCTGAGCATATCACTTCATGTAGAGAGGTTTTCTATTCTCATAACTCATGTCCTTACCAAAATTATGTCCAAATGTAGTATTTATGTGTAGGAGGTTTCCACCACTATTGCAAATTGTGTCACATGTTTTCTATTGGCAAGGACTATAATCAGCCTTGGGCCTCATACACACAGACGTTTCTTAAAAAATAAACAAAATGTCGGGCCCGAAGTCAAGGAAAAAAAATTGGCGTTTTTCTGTGTTACGCATTGGCGTTAGTGAGCGTTGGCGTCAATAGGCGTTTTTTTTAAAAAAAAATCATCCCTCTGCTATTTTTCAACCTAAAAACGTTGGCGTCAAAAAACGGCGGTTAACACCGTTACGGCGTTAGTTGGCGCCAGTTGGCGTTGAGGAGCGTTTAGCGGCGTCGGTGTCAAAAAACGCCAAAATGTTACAGCCTCAGAACGTGCTGACCGTGGGTTCTAGTTTCAGCTCACTAACGCTGACGCCATCTACAGCTCAAAAACGTCTGCGTTTTTATGGGGCCATTGACTAACACGGAGAGCTGCAAAAAACGCCAGAAAACGCCGGCGTCAAAAAACGTCTGTGTGTATGAGGCCTTAACATTTCCCATCCAGTAATAATTGCAGCTTCTTACCAAGGCAAATGCCCCAAAATGAGAGATGTTCTATAATAGAATGCTCACAGTACTGAACCATAACAAACCTTCAAAACAGATAACATATGCCAGAAACAGGTTGTTCAATGGTTATCCAGCCTTCCACAGTACATCCGCAATGGTTCATTTATTGCACCCCTGAGACTTAGGACTGTTTGACATCACAGCAATGGATGCTCCATGAATGTGGCTACTAAGGGCTTAGCACTTCTGCTGAGCAAACCTGGGGTTCATAGGTTCAAAATCCCACAGATGCCATGTCCTGTAGAAAGGCTGTCAGCTCTTCCTGTGTTGTTAAACATAACTCATGTCCTTCCCCAGGTTTTATATAAATGTAGCATTTATGTGGACGAGGGTTCCACCACCATTGCAAATCTTGCACAATCTGCGATCTTGCCAAAAGTATTGGGATGCCTGACTTTATACACACATGAACTTTAATATCATCCCAGTCTTAGTCTGTAGGGTTCAAATTTGATCTAGCCAACCCTTTGCAGCTATAGCAGTACAGGGACCTTTTTTTCCCGCACCAGAATCGTATCGCATGGGTGTGCTCACTCATGCTATCCGATTCCTGACGGAATACACAGTTAGCACTGTGATCTATGAACCACTTTGGGGGTGTCATTTATATTGTTCTGACACCCGCAGCGGCTCACAGAAGGCAGTGTGAACTACCTGTGGGAGAGGTGCGATGCAGGTGCTGAAATCGTGCTGGTTCCTGCATCGCACCTATGTGAGCCTGGGTTAAGGCCGCTTTCACACTTGTGCGACCTGAAAGTCGCATGACTTTACAGCGATTTACCGTGCAATTTTTTGCTGCAAATTTTTGCCGTGATTTTGATGTGACTTGAAGCAAAGCTGTGTAATTCTGAGGTCTATCGACCTCAAGTTGCTTCAAAGTCGGACCAAAGTAGTTCAGGGACTACTTTGAAGTCGCACAGATATGAATGGCGCTCATTGGAAATCATCGTCAGGCCCCTTTCACACTTGTGCGACTTTTCCTGCGACTTGGGACTGCAAAGTCACATGACAAGTCGTTCCCCATGATTTTCAATGAGTACCATTCATATCTGTGTGACTTCAAGTCACAGTGACTTCAAAGTAGTCCCTGCACTATTTTGGTCCAACTTTGATGCGACTTGAGGTCCATAGACCTCAGAATTACACAGCTATTGCTTCAAGTCACATCAAAATCACTGCAAAACATCGCAGCAAAAAATTGCAGCAAATTGCAGTAAAATCGCACAAATTTCAAGTCGCACAAGTGTGAAAGAACAACCCCTGAATAACAACCCCACACCATAATTCCCCCTCCTGATTTTGGCCAGTGCATAAAGCAAGGTACATAAAGACATGGATGAGTGAGTTTGGGGTGGAGGAACTTGACTGGCCTGTACAGAGTCCTGGCCTCAACCCAATAGAACACCTTTGGGATGAATTGGAGCGGAGACTGCAAGCCAGGCCTTCTCATCCACATCAGTACCTGACCTCATAAATGCACTTCTGGAAGAATTATCAAACATTCCCATAGACACACTCCTAAACCTTGTGGACAGCCTTCCCAAAAGAGTTGAAGCTGTTATAGCTGCAAAGGGTGGGCCAACTCAATATTGAACCCTGCGGACTAGGACTGGGATGCCATTAAAGTTCATGTGTGTGTAAAGGCAGGCGTTTTGACAATATCGTGTGGGCTAACACATTTGCAAATTATAAGTGTTCTTGTTTATCAGGTGCAATCACTTTGAGTTAGGCAGACATGAAGAGACA
>BLSH010249788.1:769991-794266 GCA_018402905.1 Glandirana rugosa
TTCTTTTCTTTTGGGGGACATCCGTGCTTAATTGTTTCCCCTGTATGTGTTGAGATCTTCTGCGCTAGTTGCGTCGTAGCGATCGGGCCTCACCACGTGGTTATCTAGTGAGGCATATAGATTATACTAGTCTTTGTGGCTGGTTTGTGGGTAGTAAGCGTTCTCTAGTAGTGTTTATCTGATTACTGTATCTCTTTCCTAGAGGGTTCAGTTGTTGTCTGCTGAGTGAGAAACTTTCTGCCTCACAAGTGCAGTAGGCCTTGAGGCCCAGATATGGTAGTTGCTGAATCGGTGCTTGCTTTAATGCATATGGGATAACTGCTTCTGTGGGCCACAATAAACAGATTGCTGTTTTTTGAGGGCTTTTGGTAGGTGATTCTGAGTGGGGTTCTCGTGGGTGGCTGTTGTGATTGCCGTAACAGCGTCTTTCCGTGGGTAGGCCCAAAAGCCGCGGCCTCGATTTTTGGGCCGGGTGCCGCTCGGGGCTCCGATTTTGCGAGAGAGAGTGCCCCGTGGGTGATTCTGGGGCTCTGCCTCTCTATATGCCTTGATCTATGTGGTATAGGGCAGTCCTCAGGATTCCCTGCCCGTTGTAGAGGGTATCCTGGTTGGCGCCGGTTAGGCCGCAAAAGCCGTGGCCTCGATTTTCGGCCGAGCGGCGATCGCGGCTTCCAAAGTGATGTGGCCGTCCCTGGGGTGTTGGTGGAGTGAGTGGGTGGTGTGGTGTCTCTCACCCGTCCTTTTTGGCTGTGGATTGTCGAGGGTTTTTTCGCCTAGCTCCGGAGCTCCTCAGTGTTGCGACCGTCCGCTTCAGCCGCAGGCCACGTCCCCCAATATTGCTAATTTTTTCACATTCAATTTTTATACTTGCTTATTGATTCAAATATCACGAATTTTATGTTTTTTATATATATATGTCTTTTATGTTTTTTACGTTTATATGTTTTCACTTTCTTCATATATTCAAATTTTTGGTTGATTCAAATTACCATTTAATTTGGATCTTATATCACGAAGGTGATGGGTACATCTTTCACTATCATCACCAGTTAGTTATATTTTTATTTTTATTTTTATTTTCATTTGCATGTTGATAGGAGGGGTGACCCACCTGTATATGTTTTGCTTACACTTGATACTTAGCGCGACATTTTTTCTTTTCATTCCAATTTGGTGTAGTTTATCATACATTTATTTGTCGCTGCTTTATGCACAATTTTTAGTTTATTATATATAGCGCGGTATTTCTTTAAGGAATTAATAATATTCAATGGGCTGAAGTAGGATCAAAGTCGGACCAAAGTAGTACAGGAACCTTTTTCAAAGACGGCTCTCATAGGGAAACATTGATTTGGTGACGTAATGTGACTTGTACTCACAATGTCGGTCCGTTTGTCGGACAAGTGTGAACCCAGCCTTAGAGATTAAGAGGAGGTAAAAAGTCCACTGGTGAAACAAATGGATGCAGAATGTAGGAGTAAGGGGAGTACAATTCACAGAGCACAAGGGTCAGGATTATGTAACACACAGTGTGCTGCAGTCAGTGTCTGTTTTAGGATACTTAATTCAGACTGCAGCGGTCCAGGGTTTGTAATGCAATGTGTTCAAGGATCAGGAATATGTAACGCATAGAGTGATGTAGTCAGCGCTGGATTTAGGAGTACATGATATATAGAGAGCAGGTCCCAGGAGTACATAATGCACGAAAGCAGGTAACAGGAGTGTTATGCACAGAATGCAGGGAACAGGAGTGTGTATTGCATAGTAGGAGTCAGGAGTACAAAGCAAAAAGAGTACAGGAGTTAGGGTGTGTACTGCACATGTAAAATGTAAGATATCCAAATATCCCCTTTTAGCACAAATCATCTCCTCACTTATAGTCACCGGAAGTTCCCGCCTTCCACCTGCCTTGTTCCCGCCCGCACTGCGACGTCAGGTCCGGCATTTGGAGCACACATTGTGAGTATTGTGTTCCAAGGCGGCGTTTCACATGCTTATATGCAAGAAAACTTTTTGTCTTTTGAGCTTATGGTAAAATTATAGGATGGCATAAATATTTAAGTAAGTTTTTTTGACAGCACTGGGTTCACACATTATAATAAGGCTAACAATTACTTCTCCATGCAAACCTGGACCCAAATGAATTTTATATCATTTTTTGATATCCAGTTTTTGACTGAGGCTTGGAGGAAAGCTGGCTGGAGGCTGACTGCCTCCTGTTTTGTAACAAAGGAGGAGAGATGGAAACATATCCGATGGAGTGCTGCATTTGGAGTAGCAGTCTCAGCAGCACCATAGCCTTGGATTTTACCCTAAGAGGAATGCTCTTTGATTTTCCTACTGTTAGTTCAGGGGTCATGTAGCTGAGTCTGTGGCTGAGTGTTGGAGATAATGGAAATTGCTGTTGGAGAGTGAAGGATTAGTAATTAAACCCGACTCTGAGTTAAAGCATATTGGAGAAGGCTCTTTTGACTTGCCTTAACCAGGGAGGGGGGCAAAATTTGTAGTGAGTGTGCATTTTTTAAGCACACGTGGTGAAGTATATGATGGAAGAAATAAGAAGAAGCTATTTTGCTGGTGTCCACATAAAGTGGTGTTGGGCTTGCTTTTGGACACTTGGACTTTTTAAACATCTAAGAAGGAACTTTTTGTCACAAGTTTGGAATTTATAAATTGTATGATTTAATATTCATCATTCATTGTATATGCACAATTTAGTAGCGCCGGACCGTGTGTTTGTATATTTTGCTAATATTAGTGTTAATCATTTAAAGGGGCAGCTACATTTTTTTGGGTAGTACGAATAGCACATTAACCACTTGCTTACTGGGCACTTAAACCCCCCTCCTGCCAGGATCAATTTTCCGCTTTCGGCACTGTCGCATTTTGAATGACAATTGCGCGGCCATGCGATGTTGTACCCATACAAGATGTTTATCATTTTTTGGTAAAAAAAAATCACAAACGGCGTATATTGATTGGTTTGCGTAAAAGTCATTGTATCTGCAAACTATGGGAATTGATTTATGGTGTTTTTATTATTTATTTTTTTTACTAGTAATGGCGGCAATCTGTGATTTTTATCGGAACTGCGATATTGCAGTGGACATGTCGAACATTTTTGACACCTTTTTGGACCAATGACATTTATACAGCAATCAGAAATTTAAATAGCCACTGATTACTGTATAAATGTCATTGGCAGTGAAGGGGTTAACACTAAGGGGGCAGTGAAGGGGTTAACTGTGTTCCCTGCATATGTTCTAACTGTGTGGGTGCGGGGCTGCCAGGGACATAACAGATCTAACTGATCCCGATCACAGGGATCAATAGATCTGCTATGTCCCCCCTCACAGAATGGAGAACCACTGTGTTTACATCAACAGTTCCCCGTTCTGCCACTCTAACAGAGGATCGTGGGTCTCCGGCGGACATTGAGTCCATCCGACCCGCAGGCACGCCCACACAGCGTGTGGCGGCTGCGAGAGCGCGCCGCCGGCGGATGTGTGTGTGCGCTGGGAGCGTGCAAAGGGGCGGACATCCATGGATATCCCCCCGGCAATTCAGATCCGTGCTGTAGCCGTCTTTCGGCTATATCGCGGATCTGGACTGGTTAAACTTAGAAAGGTTGGCGCCATCTCAAAAGTATGTTTAATGTTAGAAGTCCACCAAAAAAAACCCTGTGTTGGAGACACTCTCTGTCCATTAATAGCAGAGAGGGCATAATGAACTGCAACAGGGAGGAATATTCTGCAGGAAAGCTTACAGGGGCTACGTAATCATAGTGGTGACCAAGGCATAGTGTAATTTCCTGTATATCTTCAAATTCATGAAATGATGACCTTTCTCTTCTCTCTGCACCTCCCCCATGGCTCCCTAACAGCCACATTTATTAAGGCCGAATTTACACCTTTCTGTGTGTGTTTTAATTAGTAAAACTGCATAGGTGTAAATGATCCCTTAAGGATAATGACGTTTCACACAAAGTACAATGCTGTAGCAATTCAAGAGTTTACTGCTTTAAAGAAATGTAACCCTGCACCTGTTCTTATCCCTGTCCCTGAAGCATGGAAAGCCTAGGCCTCATGTACACTGGGCTAATACATACCACTTTTACAAACATTTGGCTTTTTTTCATCCTGTAAAAACACTTCTATGTAAACCTATTTGTTCATGCACACATAGGCGTTTACAGGCATATAAAAAGAGGAGCATTTAGCCTAAAAAAACAACACCTTTATGCACTTCAAAGGCCAGAATAAATGAATACTCTGTCCATTGAAATCCAGTAATGCTCCTGCCAGGAGTTCTGGAGTTCAGAGGGGCTAAACAAATGCCCCATGTGCATGAGGTCCTATTCAAACTGTAGGGAGACTCCCCTGTACATAGATTAGGATGAGAATCAAGGATTTTGAAATGAACCTCACTTACTATTGACCATTATGTCAACTCCACTTGATCCAGATCCAGGCACCTGATAAGCAGTTTTGAAAAATTGGTGCTGAACACGCTATCATAAAGTTTGTTCTTTTATTGTGACATCTGACATTTGTAGTGCTGTAGTTACCAAAGCCACATTATATCACAACTCCAGCTCTACTTGGCTGCTATATGATCATGAAAACATAAACTATGTTCTTGTAGAGTTATAATTTTAAGTATAATCAAAGACATTAAACTTTAGGAAAGTCTGATGTCAGAAAAAGGAGCTATGGTGACCCCTGTTGCTACACCATCTATACCCCTTACATTTGGATAATTATTTTCTTGAGGCATAGTCATGTAAAACCAGTGTATTATCTTAAAAAACACAGGAAGGTAAGAAAATGTCTGTTCTAGGATATTGTCATATAACAATCAATAACTATATTCTAAAGTCCAATAATATGATGCTGTGATGTGTTTGTTTTGCCCTTAAAAGACCTGTGCTCTTTCATGCGCTGTTAACCTTTCTTATCCATGCTATTATGCATCAGCGTAGTTCACAAGACTATGAATCATTTTTCATGTGGAAATGTATAAATGTCTGCTTAAATACACTATTAGCAGTCCATTAAATATATCTACTGGGTTGACTTGTAATATCTTCCTAAAATGCAGGTTTCCCATGAATATAGAGACATCTTTAATACATATATTGACTATTTTGAAAGAACTAAGTGTTTAAATAAGTGCATAGCTGTCAAAATCAGACTGTCGTTTATCTTACATAATGATGAATAGCAATATGCGAATAACTGATGGGGCATTTACTGTCTGTCTTATCATGAACACTCTCCATCTGATGTTCGACTACTTGTGACAGTACTAAATTCATCAACTCGAAAACAAATGGAAATGTGATGATTAAGTGTTCTCCTTGTTTCTTTGCTTTTCTTGTTTTGGAGATCAACTGATTTTCAGTAAGGAATGATGGAAACAGCTACTCTCTCTCTCTCACAACAGTACAGTATACAATGGGCACTGAAAGAATAATCAAATGTAATTTAGGAGGGAACTAAAGCTAAACATACATAACGTTTTTCACTTGAGGGCCTTATGCACATGGGCAGAAAAAATACCGCTTTTGGAAGCATTTTTCTTTTTTTTTTTTTTTAAAGCCTCTGTACGCAGCTCTATATTCCATGTTCATGTACATTGTGGTATTTAGATTTGTATTTTAGAATAGTCTTTAGGAGCATAAAAAAAGCCTCAAACCTGCGCTCAGAGAGATGCTTACTGGCATAATTTAATGCATATACTCACATTAACGTGTGTGTGTAATTTCATTCTAGTAGCTAGAACAAATGAATAATATTGCCACTAGAATGAATTTACGCACATACGCTTTCATACATACATGCGAGACTGAGCATTTATTAGGAAAGATCCAGTGTAAATTTATTTTATTTAAATATACGTTGTGCATGCAGCCTCAAGCCCAACCCCAGATTTCCTAAAAAAGGAAAAAAAGCTACATTGACTGTACAGGCACATTGGGCATAGGACAACAATACAATTAGTGGACCCAGTCATTATAATTCCAGAGTGCATTGAAGTGGTTGTAAACCCGTACATATACCCAGCAAAGTGACTGGCCTCAGGTGATACAGAGAGATGAAACAAAACCTCCTACATAAGTTGTATCTGTTTATCTGCAGTTTTCTCTCCTATACTTCCATTCAAATTCCAGAATTTATAAAACCTGTCTGAGCTGTCAGAAAAAAATGGGTGGAGAACTGAATTTACACTCTGGAGAGCTCAGTGAGGAGAGCATTAAGAGCTGATGGGAGGGAAGGAACACACCCCCTTCACACAGCACACAGGAACAGAGCCAAGGCTGTCAATCAACCTTTTATCTCTTGGTGTCAGAAAGTGGCTCATGCAGATAGCAGACAGAAATGAGTACACACTATAGTGTAATATGCTTTGTTCATATTTCATGTCTGAGGTTTACAACCACTTTAAGGCTTCATGCACACAGGCACATTAAAATGTTACCATCTATGCTGGATCTTTCTACCAGGAGCTGCTTGTTTTGGCACGTTATTAGGCATATTTTTGGAGTGTTCAGTTTAGAAGCATATGAGCATAAACTCAAGCATTTATTCTACTGGAATGAATTTACACACGAACCCATGAATGAATGAATTTCTTCTACACTGAATGAACTTAGAAGCACTAATTTTTGAATTGGAGCTATTAAACCCTGGCCACACAACCTATGCTTATTCTACTTCAATAAAGTGTAGGGTAGACATTACATGCCTAATAGAAGCACATGGAAGCATGCATTTAAAATTCTTTGTTTTTTTCTCTGCTTTCATCAGCCATTTTTTAAGTTGGTGAATTTGACTCTTTAAATATTTGTTTGGACCTGACATATCACACATTGCTGTACAGCAATTAGTGTTCCAAGTACATTGCTCTTTGGACCACAGGAGTTACAGTATCTCACAAATATGAGTACACCCCTCACATTTTTGTAAATATTTTATTATATCTTTTCATGTGACAACACTGAAGAAATGATACTTTGCTACAATGTAAAATAGTGAATGTACAGCTTATATAACAGTGTAAATTTGCTGTCCCTTCAAAATAACTCAACACATAGCCATTAAAGTCTAAACCGCATTCATGGTTCCCTCATTGAACTGTAGCTTCCCAGTACCTGCAGCCCTCATGCAGCCCCCGACCATGACACTCCCACCACCATGCTTGACTGTAGGCAAGACAAACTTGTCTTTGTACTCCTCACTGGTTACCGCCACACACGCTTGACACCATCTGAACCACGTAAGTTTATCTTGGTCTCATCAGACCACAGGACATGGTTCCAGTAAACCATGTTCTTAGTCTGCTTGTTTTCAGCAAACTGTTTGCGGGCTTTCTTGTGCATCATCTTCAGGCTTCCTTCTGGGGCGACAGCCATGCAGACCAATTTGATGCAGTGTGCGGCGTATGGTCTGAGCACTGACAGGCTGACCCCCACCCCTTTAACCTCTGCAGCAATGCTGGCAGTACTCACACATCTATTTCCCAAAGACAACCTCTGGATATGATGCTGAGCACGTGCACTCTTTGGTCGACCATGGTGAGGCCTGTTCTGAGTGGAACCTGTCCTGTTAAACCGGTGTATGGTCTTGGCCACCGTGCTGCAGCTCAGTTTCAGGGTCTTGGCAATCTTCTTATAGCCTAGAGCACCTTTATGTAGAGCAACAATTCTTTTTTTCAGATCCTCAGAGAGTTCTTTGCCATGAGATGCCATGTTGAGCTTCCAGGGATCAGTATGAGAGAGTGAGAGTGATAACACCAAATTTAACACACCTGCTCCCCATTCACACCTGGGACCTTGTAACACTAATGAGTCACATGACACCAGGGAGGGAAAATGGCAAATTGGGCCCAATTTAGACATTTTCACTTAGGGGTGTACTCACTTTTGTTGCCAGTGGCATAGCCATTAATGGCTGTGTGTTGAGTTATTTTGAGGGGACAGCAAATTTACACTGTTATACAAGCTGTACACTCACTATTTTACATTGTAGCAAAGTGTCATTTCTTCAGTGTTGTCACATGAAAAGATATAATAAAATATTTACAAAAATATGAGTGGTGTACTCACTTTTGTGAGATACTGTATGATCTAATGTCACAGATTATTACCATTATTAGCGTTTTTCTTTTTGATTTGCATTATTGTTTTTTATTATTCAGCTCTCACTCATTTTATAGCAGAACACCAGGGTAAGTGTGTGTGTGTGTATGTGGGGGTGGTTGTGGATGTTGCTCCACTGGGGCCTCTTCATGACTGTGGCCACCACCATACCTCCCAACTTTTTATCTAGATTTAAATATGTAAATCTAAACCTGCTACTACTTTTCAAGATGGGTGGTGACCATGGCGGCCATTTTGAAGTCGGCCATTTTGAATCCAACTTTTGTTTTTTCAATAGGAAGAGGGTCACGTGACACATCAAACTTATTGGAAATTTCACAAGAATAACAATGGCGTGCTTGGTTTTAACGTAACTTTATTCTTTCGTGAGTTATTTACAAGTTTCTGACCACTTATAAAATGTGTTCAATGTGCTGCCCATTGTGTTGGATTGTCAATGCAACCCTCTTCTCCCACTCACACACTGATAGCAACACCACAGGAGAAATGCTAGCACAGGCCGCCATGGTCACCACCCATCTTGAAAAGTTTCCCCCCTCACATATACTAATGTGCCACAAACAGGAAGTTAATATCACCAACCATTCCCATTTTATTAAGGTGTATCCATATAAATGGCCCACCCTGTACATATAGAAACAAACAATTGGTCATGGGACTTTGAATGAATCACAATTTATTAGGTACACAAATGCATTGTATGAACACTTCTTTTTAGTCTGTCACTTTTCTTATTGCCGCTAATGCTTGCACATCTTTTATTCACACACAACATCTTTTCTTTCCCTAGAAAAGATGTTCTTCACACATTACATCTGTTATTCATACATCTGGAAATAGAATAGAACACTTTACCTAAAACCGGGTGCGGAACCATACACATGCTCTTCAAACATCTGGATAGTGTGTTTGAAAATACAGCATAGAGAAGAGCATGCATATGGTTGCGTTCTTCACACACAGTTTGCAGATGTTTTCAGAACAGTGATATTATATCACTGATATGATATCACTGTTCTGAAAACATCTGCAAACTGTGTGTGAAGAACGCAACCATATGCATGTTCTTCTCAGGTGTATGGTTCCTCCCCGGTTTTAGGTAAAGTGTTCTAAACTATTTTCAGATGTGTGCAGAACAGATGTAATGTGTGAATAACATCTGTTCTGGTGCAGAACACATGTGTGTGAATAGCAGATGTGCAATGATTGACGGTTTCATTTAAAGTGACACAGACTTTAAAAAGAAGTGTGAATAACAGATGTGCAGTGATTGACGGTTTGATTTAAAGTGACACACAGACTTGAAATAATTGTGCAGAAGAGATGTGCACTGATTCCCGGTTTTATTTAAAGTGATACACACATTTTGCAGAACAGTGATATGGGTACTCCCGGCTTATTTATACTTTTTTGACACAGTTTGAAGATGATTTTAGAAAAGTTCTATGGCCTCTAATGTTAATTAATACTTTTCAGACCCATTTTGAAGATGATCTCCATTTTTGCATTTTTTATGTTTTTATTTTTTTAAAAATATTTAAAGTTATTTCCCTGTCCCCATTTCTTTGTAGGTCACTTGCCCCACCCTTACCCACATTTCCTTCCTTTTGCAGACCTCTAGGACCTTCCAGGACTATTTTACAACATTTTTTGTGCCTAAAAGTCCGGGTCTCCATTGATTTCAATGGGGTTCGGGGTCCGGGACAAAGTTCGGGTTCTGTCCGGACCCAAACCCGGACTTTGTCCCGAAGTTCGGCCGAACCAGCAGAACCCGGACTTCTAGAAGTTCGCTCAACTCTACTCACAGACATGTAAACGGCTGTAGGCTGTGCCTTAATTTAAAAACCCACACCTTGTAACCCACATCTTATCCACTCTGGATACAGCATATCTACATTCCCAGTCCTTCAGCTTTCCCCATAGAGCTCTATATTGTTCCATATTTCTCCTACAGTTAACGTCAGAGAAACATTCATACAAAGCCCAACCATCTGCTTCATCATATTATATCCCCCTGAGTACACCTCCCACCACTCATACTGGTACATGACATAGTAGAAACTTTTTAGATCCATGCAATGATATAATTTTAGTGACCAGTTTATATTGTATTTTTAGCAATGTATTTTTAGAATTATATTTTACAGTAATTTTACTGCACCTTTATTACTCTATGCAATTTCCAGCTGTTTTATTCTTATTGTTTTTATCTGTATATATGTTATACACCCCTAGCACGCTTTGTTAACACTTGAGGGAGGCGGTTGCGTTCGTCTCTTGACGTTTTCCGCCCCCCTCGAGATCCGCCTCCCAAACAACTATGGGCGGGAACGCTCGCCTCGTGGCGTGGCAATATGTTCATTCCGTGACAGAGCGGTCGTTCAATGGTGGGCCCCGTCACGCGGCAACACATTCGTTGCGGGCGGAGCGTTCACCTCGTGGTGATCATATCGTGTTTTTTTTTATTTTCCTATATAAACATGTCCTCCACTGAAGCACACACAAGGCCTGAAGAAGGGGCGTAGACCCCGACAACGCGTCGCCTACTGTCCTCTCGCTACCCAGAAGGGATCCTTACACCCTGGACACTTAGCTGCACCACTCTGCTTGGACCACAGGGAGCGCTGGAAACCACCAGCATCCACCTCACCACCAGCCGGAGCCAGTCAGCCAGTGACTTCTTCCCCTCCCCCTGGGATCTGATGAGTTTCTGTGGACATTATCACGCTTCAAACACCTGGACATAGCTCGCAGTGGCTCATACTGCCATGCGATTTTTACCTTCATGTTTGTGAGTACCTCTTACTAGTGTTTTAATAAAACTTTTATATACGGTTTACACTTAGAAGGGCGTACACCTGCTTTCTCATTTTCCACCCTACAGCTGATGCCACCACCGACGGATCGCTACCAGTCACCCGGTTACAGCCAGCAGTGGCTGACACTGCCATGCGATTTTCTACTTCATGTCTGTGAGTACCTCTAACCATTTCTTTCACCATAAATTGCATAACGGTTTACACTTAGAGGTGCGCATGCCTTTCTCCTCTACTTTTTCTTATAGAAGATGATTCTGCTTCGCGCATGATGCAGCCTTACTAGTGGATAACCTCTTGGACCTTTTGGACTGTCTCATCCACCGTGAATACACATCCTTCTCTGGACTCACTCCCCTAGGCCTAATGGACGCAAAGGAGGTGGAATGTGATTCCTTCTATCCCCACAGAGCACGTTTCAGGTTCTTCACTCTCCTCCCTCTCTTTCCCTCTCATCATTTGAAGCCCGCTGTATACATCTATTCTCTCCAACCTCCCTAAGAATTGCTGTGATCTACCGGCCTCTTGGACCACTGTCAGCTTTCCTTGATGAATTTTCTGCCTGGCTACCATACTTCCTCTCTTCTGAAATTCCCACAATCCTTCTTGGTGACTTCAACATCTCAGTTAACACTAACACTACTGCTACTTCTAAACTTCTTAGTCTAACTTCCTCATTTGACCTGAAGCAATGGGTACAGGCTTCTACTCCCACTGATGGAAACACCCTCGACCTTGTCTTCTCCTAACTATGCGCTCCATGCAACTTCTCCAACAATCCTTTTCCCCTCTCTGACTACCACCTAGTTTCTCTCTCTCTCTCCCTGTCTTGCACCACCTTCCCATCCAATCGCCTAACCGTCACTCATAAAAACCTTCGCCAACTCAACACTTCTGTCCTCTATTCTGCTGCCGACCACCTCTATGAAAAAATCTCACCTCTGTCCTGCCCCAACCAAGCCACTGCCATCTATAATAAATCCCTGTCCTCCACCCTGGATGAGCTAGCTCCCCTCACCACACACAAAATCAGGCCTCAATCCCTAAGACCCTGGCAAACAGATGACATCAGATATCTCAAAAAACCTAGCCGCACCCTTGAGCGTCTGTGGCACAAGACTAAGTTTCTCAAAGACTTCAACCAATACAAATCTGCCCTCCATAAATACAATTCTCACCTCCACACTGCCAAGCAGACCTATTTTATCACTCTTATTAACACCTTCTCATCCAGTCCCCGTCAACTCTTCTCTACTTTCAACTTCCTACTTCTTCCTCTACCACTTCCGCCCACTAACACATTAACTGCCCAGGAGATTGGTAATCACTTCAAAAGCAAGATTGACACAATTTGTGATGAAATCTCCATTCTACAGGCATCTTCCCCAATTAACACCCTATGTCAACAAGCACAATTGACACTATCCTTATTCAAACCTGCTACTTTAAACGAGGTTGCTAAACTCCTTTCTAACGCCCACCTAACCATCTGTCCACTGAACCCTAGTCCCTCTCAAATACTATGTTGACTGCCTGACTCTATCCTGCATTCTCTAAATCACATCTTCAATCTCTCCCTCTCTTCTGGCATCTTCCCCAATGCTCTAAAACATGCATTGGTCACCCCCATACTCAAAAAGCCATCCCTGGACCCTACCGATCTTGGCAATCTATGCCCTATCTCCTTGCTCCCCTTTTCCTCCAAACTCCTCAAACGTCTAATCTACAACCAACTGAGTGACCACCTTTTTAAGAATAACCTTCTTGACCCCCTTCAATCTGGATTTCGCCCTCAACACTCCACAGAAACTTCCCTTCTTAAACTCACAAATGACCTACTAACCGCTAAATCCAATGGACACTACTCTGTACTCCTACTCTTGGACCTTTTGACTGCCTTCGATACTGTCGACCACCCCCTCCTCCTCAAAAAAAAACTTTACTCCCTCGGTCACCGTGACTGTGCTCTTCAGTGGCTCTTGTCCTACTTATCCCATCACACCTTCAGTGTCACGTACAATTCTACCTCTTCCTTTCTCTGTTGGGGTCCCCCAAGGTTCTGTTCTTGGACCTCTCTTATTTTCAATATACACCTCTACCCTGGGCCAGCTAATAGCCTCCCACGGCTTTCAATATCATTTCTACGCTGACTATACCCAAATCTACCTCTCCACCCCCCAACTCACTCCATCAATCTCCTCACGCATCACTAACTTATTAACAGACATATCTGCCTGGATGTCACACCACTTCCTCAAACTCAACTTGTCCAAAACCAAACTCATAATATTTCCTCCCCCACGTGCCATTTCCCCTGACTTCTCTGTCAAGAGCAATGGCACAACCATCCACCCATCCCCACATGTTAGGGTGATTGGTGTTATCCTGGATTCTGAACTCTCCTTTTGGCCCCACATCCAATCACTTTCTAAGATTTGCTGCCTCAACCTCCGCAACAGCTCTAAAATACGTCCCTTCCTAACCAATAAAACCACAAAGCTCCTGATTCACTCCCTGGTCATCTCTCGCCTCGACTACTGCAACTCCCTCCTCACTGACTTACCTTTAAATAGACTATCCCCCCTCCAGTCCATCATGAATGCTGCTGCCAGACTCATCCACCTTACAAACCATTCAGCGCCTGCCACCCCTCTCTGCCAATCCCTCCATTGGCTGCCACTCACCCAACAAATTAAATTCAAAATACTAACAATGAGCTACAAAGCCATCCACAACTCTGCTCGCAGCTACATCACCAGCCTAGTCTCAAAATACCAATCGAATCGTCCTCTTCATTCCTCCCAAGATCTCCTGCTCTCCAGCTCCCTCATCACCTGCTCTCATACTCGTCTCCAAGACTTCTCCTGAGCCTCTGCCATCCTCTGGAACTCCCTACCCCAATCTGTCAGAATGTCCCCAAATCTATCCACCTTCAGGCGATCCCTGAAAACTTTTTTCTTCAGGGAAGCCTATCCTGCCAACGCCTAACAACCATACTTCTTATTTTCTCAATCAGCTCATCCCCCACAGTTATTGCCCTTTCGTCTCATTTAACCCTCCCTCCTAGATTGTAAGCTCTAATGAGCAGGGCCCTCTGATTCCTCCTGTATTAAATTGTATTGTAATTGTAGTGTCTGCCCTAACATTGTAAAGCGCTGCGCAAATTGTCGCGCTATATAAATCCTGTATAATAATAATATGTGCCAAAAATAATTGGTTATGCACAGAATTGTTTTTTTCCGCCATTATTTTTTCTTTATACTGGCTTTTCAAAATAGCACACATAATAATTATAGGATAGGATGATGGTTTAGTGCAGAATAAAGCTGTTAGTAGTTGAATAGTATCATTTTCATGGATATCTGTACATCAGACCAAAAGACCTAAAGGTAATAGCTGATATTTTGAAAGATGAACACAAACTAAACATTCTGGAAAATTTGCAATAACACACATTTAAAAAAAAAAAAAACAATAGAAAATGTGAAATTTTCAGCATCCACATATTTTATGGAGGTTGCTATGTACTTTGTTATGGTCCATTTTCTCCATGCACAAGTCTGTTTGGCAATACTTGTCTGACCAATGAATGGACACAGTATTAAAAATGTTACATGTAAATATCACATCCCCGAATGAAATCCTAGGACAAAATACAGTAAATCCCTTATCCTTCCCAGCATATACTTTCTTTTTATGAGACAGTATATCCATCCCTTTTCTGCTTTAACTCCCCCCCCCCCCTCCCCATCTTCCTCTGAGACTAGGATTACTGGGTAATAGCACTATGATACAATCAAGTGCATCATTTTACCACAACTGAAATGTTCACCATCTAGTTTGGCTTTTGATTATTTTAAATCTATGCTGCTGCTGAAGCTGTCTGTAAGCAAAGCCCTCCATGCCTGGAGCATATGTCTCTCCATGTATTGTAAATTGTAAGTGCCTTTGTTCATATACCAAGAACAAGTTAACTGCCTCCCAGAATCACTTTGTGGACCAAGACAAAATGCTTGTGTTCTATAACCTATTGTAGGTTCTCAAAGAAAGAAACAGAAAAAAGAACAAGGTAGAATGACACAGATAAAGCAAAATATATTCATCCAAGAATACTTATTTGACATTTATTATACAAACCAAAGAAAAAAGCCAAATATAGGAATATAGTTTTGCTTTGATAGAGGCAATAAGAGAAATAAAAACTAAAAATGTCAAGAAATAGATCGATATTTCAACTTCACATTAATGTGTAGCCTCAAGCTTACACAGAACAGGAGTATACAAGAAGTGAACTGACATTATTAAACCCTGTCAAAGCTTTCATAGAAGATAACATCCTACTAGGAAGCTGTCCCATTAAAAACAGTAATACCAGTTTATGGGAAAAACAAGAATGATATTTACAGGCAATCCTATGCTGGCAAAGTGTTTAGAAATCAATGTATGTTAACGTCAAATGTACATTTAGCTGATGCTGCATGAAACTGTTGTTTTTAATGGATGTTATTTTCAGCAAGGGCACAAGTTAATTTTCAGAGTTACTAACTGAATTTAAGAATTTGGGGCACAATGTTTTTATTTAAGCATAAATGTGACATAAGTAATGCTGCAAAAAATGCATTCCCATAGTGAAATTAAGTTTTGACGATGACCAGGATTTTACCGTCTATGAGCAAGAGAGATAATTGCAGATGACGTTTTAACATTGCACCCTATAATTTTGTCTTTACTTGTGTGATCTGTAACTAGCGCAGACACTTCAAGGAACACAGCAGAGAGGAGAGTGTGAGTGTAGCTCTCAAAACTGCCTTTGAAACAAGCAGAGAAAACTGTATAATAAAAAGCATAATAAAAAGATTCTTCTCCCAGGCCCTAAAATTTAGACTTTAACCACCCAACTTTCTATTTTGTCAAGATCCTTCTGTAATATGTTATTATCCTAATGGGTTTACATAAAACTGTACATAATTATTGCATCATTGATAAAAATAGACAATTACATTGACCAGGTACTTAACAGCAAGTTGAAAAACTAAGAACAAAAGTGATCCTTGTGGCTCACTGAAAACAATGGCTCATTTTGTTCCAGAAACATTATGTAAAACCTTTTTGACAATGAGAGGCCTTCAATATTATGCCCAGAGGGTCATATGTAAAGTGTAGGTATAAACTTCACACACAAATACATCTTTAAAATCACCCGAAATAGGAACCAAGCAATACAGGTGTGTCAGGGGTGAATCCTATCTTCACAGAGTGACCATAGTACTATCAAATTATCTCCACCAAGTCGATGATAAATGTTCCCTCTCAGCTTCCATCAGCAACTAACCTCAAACTTGAAAATTAGCCAAATATTCAAAGAAAACATCCTTCAATAAAGAGAATATGAAATTAAACATGTATTGGATCATGACAATTTATAGTTTATTTTGCATTTTTAATGATAAAATGACTTACTTTAACCAACTTGATATTCATGCATTCAATTTAGATTCAACCACTACACCTCAAATACATAACATGAGGACATGTCGTATTTTCATTTTACCTTCCCTTCAAGTTTTACCCATTCTCCCCTTCAACGCTTGATTTTTTCCCCTTTTTAGCTGTTCTTTCCCTATCCCTTCTGAAACGTTGTACAGTATATAAAATGTATATCTTATTTGTTTATATATTTTTGCAGATCTATTTATATTGGCCTATAATTATATATTCATTTTTTAGACTTTTTTTTATCTTTCATTTTGTATTATTAGAGAGAAAATATTATTTTGTAGTGCTATATTTTCAACTCATTATGTATAAAAACATCAAAACAGCTCATCAAAACTTGCTGAAATCTTTACAAATGCTTTATAAAAGCTTACTGTATACACTGCTTTTCTGCAAGCTCAAGTCCATGTAGACAAGGCCCTAAAACCCAATGTTTTTGTTCATTAATTACTCCTATTATGTTGACAGCATCTTAAAAATATATATTTTTTTCAATAAAAATAACAAACATTTTACACTTACCTGCTCTGTGCAGTGGATTTGCACAGAGCAGCCCGGATCCTCCTTTTCTCGGGTCCCTCTTCTGTTCTCCTGTTGAGTGCCCCCACAGCAAGCAGCTTGCTATGTGGGCACCCTGTGTCCATTCAGATACGGAGCTGTGGCCCAGCCCCGCCCCTCTCTCTCCTGATTGGCCAATGGCACCACTGCTGTGCCTCAGCCAATCAGGAGGGAAAGTCTAGGACGGCCGAGACACTTGTGTACATCACTGGATAGAAATAGGGCTCCGTTAAATATTAGGGGGGCTGAGGGGGGCTGCTTCACACAGAATGCTTTTTATCTTAATGCACAGAAAGCATTAAGATAAGAAAAACCTTCTGATTTTACAACTTCTTTAATATTGGAAAAGTTAAATCCTAGATCCACCAAGCAGTGCAGCACCTGCATGCTACACTTGACATTTCCAAAAGATAGTTTAAATAGATATGAGATCATGAACCAAATGCAGCAGTAATAAAAATCTGACAGCTTACAATTCATTAGTAACAAAACAGAGTACAACGTTAGGCTAACCATAGACATGCAGATATTTTTCCCAGCACGACAAGAGTAACTCAAAACTGACTGACAGAGATACATTTGGTATTTTGACCATTTCCTGTGCTCCATAACAGGGGGAAGCTGCACCCAGCACAAAGATTTTCCAGCTTGCTGGACCTCAACCTAGGTGTCAGCAGCCTGAGAGCAATTGTCACTGGGCTAATTAAGCAATTAACCCTTTAACTGCCACCACCCCCTCTTTCAGAACAAGTAGGAGGAGACTCGTAATTTTAGCAATACCAATTATGATTTTAGAATAATCATCTGTAACACACACTGTCACCACAGACAGGTATGCTCAGAGGCCTTATTGTAGACAGTAGCACTCTTCAAGAGGCAGGTTCTTGGTTTGCTGCATTAAGAGTAGAGCTGAACGAAACCCGAACTGTAAAGTTCAGGTTCGTACCGAACTTTGCGGTGTTCGGGACCCGAACCCAAACTTTTGAAAAAAAGTTTGGGTTCGGGTTCTGGGTTCTGGTATTTTTTTCCCGCTTGTTGAATACAGGACAGCAGGACAGCCAATCAACAAACGTTTCACTGGTTTGCCTTAGAAGCCATCACAGCCATGCCTACTAATGGCATGGCTGTGATTGGCCAGTGCATCGTGTGACCCAGTCTCTGTATGAGCTGGAGTCACGTAGTGCTGCATGTCATATGCTCTCAGGCTAGTGTAGGGAGAGGATGCTGCTGGTGCTGTGAGGGACAGATTGCAGATCTAATAACATCTCATACTGCATTACAGAACGATCTAATTGTGGACTAGGTAGAGATTACTATTACTACTGCTTTTAGGGACAGATTGCAGATCTAATAACATCGCATCCTGCATTACAGAACAATCTGACTGGACTAGTTAGAGTCTACTGCTTAGAGGGACAGAATATTGTTCTAAAATAATCTCCTAGTTCTATAGGGTCAGGTTCCTGCTGTTGCTGTAAGGGACAGATTATTGTTCTAAAATCATCTCCTATTGCTATAGGGTCAGGTTCCTGTTGTTGCTGTAAGGGACAGATTATTGTTCTAAAATCATATCAAACTGCTATAGGGAGAGGTTCCTGCTGGTGTTGTAAGGGACAGATTATTGTTCTAAAATCATATCAAACTGCTATAGGGAGAGGTTCCTGCTGTTGCTGTAAAGGACAGATTATTGTTCTAAAATCATATCAAACTGCTATAGGGAGAGGTTCCTGCTGGTGCTGTAAGGGACAGATTATTGTTCTAAAATCATCTCCTAGTTCTATAGGGTCAGGTTCCTGCTGTTGCTGTAAGGGACAGATTATTGTTATTTCCCTTTCCCCATTTCTTTGTAGGGCACTTGTCCTACTCTTACCCCCACTTTTCTTCCTTTTGCAGCCCTAGCACTTTCCAGGACTTTTTTACAGCCATTTTTGTGCCCAAAAGTTTGGGTTCCCATTGATTTCAATGGGGTTCGGGGTCCGGGGTCAAGTTCGGACCCAACCCGAACCCAAACTTTTCCACGAAAACCCGAACATCCAGGTGTCTGCTCAACTCTACTTAAGAGCTTAGGGACAAGGATAACACATTTCAAAATAAGGTTTTAATAATGAAAAGGTCAAAATTGGTGCAAATAAAATATTTACAGAAAAAAGGTGTTTCAAAGAAATAAAGAAAATATACAGCAACAGAGTAATAAGACAGAGTGAGAAGAAGAATACTTGTGCAATGTCCTGGTTTGAACAGAGTTCGGTCGATGAGCCAGGGGTTAATCGGTTCTCAAACTTGGCAGATGTTCCTGGTTTGATGGTAAAAGAGAACTGACAACTCTCTTGGCATCTCCCTTTTTCTATGGGATAAAAGGGGTGGGGCCATATGCCCCTGACCACTAAAATGGATAAGGAGGGTCTGTCCGGGGTTGATGACAGTATAATGACCCTCCCTTACACACAGTTTTATACCATTATTCATATCTCCAAAGATGTGCCTGTTGCATTCTTGAAACTGATAGATTATTGTTCAGCATTGAATTTCGTGTCCAGTAATACTAAACATAGGGTAGCTCAGATAAACGTGTCATCCAGGAGGCATCTGACAGCTATCTTCCCTTTGATATCCTTTAGAGTGGTAATGTCTGAACTTCGTTCAGGATGAAATTCCACATTCAAATATATAATTTTTATTAATGTGTCTTATTCCTGTCTGAGTTTATGAATCGTGTGGATTTTCTTAAGTTTTGAATTGGGCAGAGGTCTCTGAAAGGTCACTTCTGCCCTGAATGCCCTTTATGATCCTCATTAATTCTGGGTATCCTTTGATGGCATGCTATGTATTCATAATGGATTTGGTTATAGTTTTATGATAGGTATCTGTTAACTTTATAGTCACTGAAGCACTAGTCAGACAGTTTTATGGACCTAGAGATGTGTATTGGGAAACTGATAAGGCATATCTGGCCTCAGTCACCAGTTTGTGTGTTGGATAACTGAAAGAAAAAGGTGGGGGCAAGTGGCACTGTGGTATGCCCTTCACATTCCATCATGGCTGAAGTGAACTGACACATCACAAAATGGCTGCTATGCAAACAGCTAGGCCTTAGCCTAGTACGCAGGACCGTTACACATAGAGCCAACGATAAAGCACCTGTCCACACCATTAGGTAAAAAAAGAATGATCGTGGAGATTTACCTTATTTTATAAAAACAATTAATTAAAAAAATCCTGAATATATATATATAATACGATGTACTGTACATAATTTATGAATTCCATACTAAATGTATCAATATATAAAAATCATCATGTGATAAAGCAAAGCACCCATAATTTGTAATAAGTGTAATAGGTAGAGGAAAGAAGCTCACCACATCTTAAAATACACTTGAATGATCTTTAGATCTACCAACAACTATGTAGTGTAAGGGCTTGCCCGATTGTTTAAAATGTGATTGGGTAGTTTATTTAGATCCTCATATGGTATAGATTTGTTAAATCTAAAGGAAATTGGATAGGGATTTTAAAGTCAGGCTTTAGCATGCATGTTGAGCTTTAGCAGAAATGCTTCTCATCTTGACCACATGTCTTGAATACAGACATAAATGCATGTTTCTGCGCTCCTTTCTGGAAATGTGTCAAACAGTTCATCATGCTTGCAGTGCTTTTGATTCCTAATGGAACCCCAAACAGGGGTATCAGTTGAGTGTTTTATTGCACATTTGTCATTCCATAACATATGCCAAAATGCACATTGAAAAAATGGCTACTATGAAAAAATGATACATGAGCTACTTTGCCATGTTTTTCATGATTAGGGCAGTCCATTCAACTGGATGGGCTGCCCAGTACTGTCGCCTGACAAACACATGTAGCTCCCTCTTTTGGTTATGTTGTTAGGTAAATTTTGGCTCCCTTTGTAGTGAAAGGAACAGTGATTGATTTTATAGGTCTGCTCAGGGTTTCCTGAGCTGAGAGTTTGATTACTCCCACCTGTCTCTAAAAGAAGTTTCAAGAGCATACGGCTGGGAAATGATCAGTTGAGTAATTATCATGCCCCAGCAAATCCCTGAAAGGAGGCATTCAGAAGGTGGCTGAGGAGGTGAGAAACGTGCAGGAGGCCTGAACACATTGTTTTTTTCCCTCTTGGGAGGGTTCCAGTTCTCCTGGTGGCTGTTGCTTCAGGGAGATAGCCAGATAGACAAGAAATTGCAGTATGGGCTTCAGCAGCTGCTGGTCTGAAGGCCTAGGGAAGAATGCCTGAGAATTACATTCAGTGTCGCGAAAGTGAAATTAACTGACATGACACCCAAAATTTACTGGCATGGCCAAGTTTTTACTGACATTTCAAAAAGTTACAAAATTTTAGTTTTAAGGACAAATCACAGAAATAGACTTTTACACATTGCCCACATGGAAAGAGAGAGACTGCTCCACATTGCCTGCATAGAGAGAGACCGCTCCCCATTGCCTGCATAGAGAGACTACTCCACATTGTCTGTACAGAGAGACACTGCTCCACATTGCCACACACACACAGAGAGACTGCTCCACATCTCAGTCTTGTCTCTGGCAGTCACTCAATTGCAAGCCTACTGCAGCACAATTGGATGTCATAGATAGTTTCTACTCATGTTTCACCCTCAGTACCACCCTCAGTCCCTTCCCAGCGTAAGTTACACTGGGCTCACCCTCTGTTGCTGTCTGCTCATCATTAATACCTAGCTGTATAATCATAAAACTTTAACGGATATCTAGGAGTTAAAGAAGTTGTAAAGTCTCAACGTTTTTCACCGTAATGCATTCTATGCAATAAGGTAAAAAACCTTCTGTGCTGCAACTCTCCCCAAAAGCCCCCCCTTTTTCTTACCTGAACCGAACATCCACCAGCTCCACGATGTTGCCATAGAGGAGTGGAAGAGGACTCATGTGGCAATCTGTGAAGCTCTGGTGAATTCCATGCCCAAGAGGTTTAAGGCAGTGCTGGAAAATAATGGTGGCCACACAAAATACAGGTTGCCATTAGAGTCCTCTCCCATCAGGGAGCGGTGGGTGTTAGAGACCTTGCGCTCCTCCACTTTCCATTTGAGGATGCCCCACAGATGCTCAATAGGGTTTAAGTCTAGAGACATGCTTGGCCAATCCATTACCTTTACCCTTAGCTTCTTTAGCAAGGCAGTGGTCGACTTGGAGGTGTGTTTGGGGTTGTTATCATGTTGGAACACTGCCCTGTGGCCCAGTCCCCGAAGGGAGGGGGATCATGCTCTGCTTTAGCATGTCACAGTACATGTTGGCATTCATGGTTCCCTCAATGAACTGTAGCTCCCCAGTGCTGGCAGCACTCATGCAGCCCCAGACCATGACACTACCATCACCATGCTTGACTGTAGGCAAGACACACTTGTCTTTGTTTTCCTCACCTGGTTGCGGCCATACACTCTTGGCACCATCTGAACCAAATACGTTTATCTTGGTCTCATCAGACCACAGGACATGGTTCCAGTAATCCATGTCCTTAGTCTGCATGTCTTCAGCAAACTGCTTTCTTGTGCATCATCTTCAGGCTTCCTTTTAGGACGACAGCCATGCAGACCAATTTGATGCAGTGTGCGGTGTATGGTCTGACCACTGACAGGCTGACCCCTGCACCCTTTCAACCTCTGCAGCAATGCTGGCAGCACTCATACGTCTATTTACCAAAGACAACCTCTGTATATGATGCTGAGCACTTGCACTCAACTTCTTTGGTCGACCATGGCGAGGCCTGTTCTGAGTGGAACCTGTCCTGTTAAACCTCTGTATGGTCTTGGCCAACATGCTGCAGCTCAGTGTCAGGGTCTTGGCAATCTTCTTATAGCCTTGGCCATCTTTATAGAAACATAGAAACATAGAAAAGTGACGACAGAAAAAGACTGAGTAGTCCATCGAGTCTGCTCTTTTTTTTTTTTCCCCATTAACCTAGTTGTCTAACTATAGATTTATGTTTATCCCAAGCATGTTTGAAGCCATTTACTGTTGACTGTCTCACAACTTCTGTTGGTAGTTTATTCCAATCATCAACCACCCTTTCAGTAAAATAATACTTTCTAAGATTAGTTTTGAACTTCCCTCCAGTTAGTTTGAGGTCATGTCCCCATGTTCTTGATTTTGGTTTCATACTGAAAAGACTGCCCTCCTGAACCTTATTTAACCTCTTGATGTATGTAAGGTTTCAATCATCAGGTCTCAACTTACCCTTCTTTCCTCCAGACTGTACATATTAAGTTCCTGAAGTTGCTCTTGATATGTTTTATCCCCCAGACCTTTCACCATTTATGTTACCCGTCTCTGAACTCGTTCTATCTTATCAATATCTTTTTGTAAGTGAGGCCTCCAGAACTGGACGCAGTATTCTAAGTGAGGATTCACTCCAGATCTATATAGAGGAATCAGAACCTCATTTCTCCTGCTGGTGATCCCTCTACTGATTCATCCCAGAATTCTATTTGTTTTTTTCACTGCCTGGTCACACTGTTTGCTCATTTTGCAATCATCTGAAATAAGCACCCCCAAATCTTTTTCTTCTGTAGTGCTGGCTAACACTGCACCCCCAATGCTGTACTCCCTAAGGTAATTCTTATTCCCTAGGTGCATTATTTTACATTTAGAAATATTGAACTGCAGTCTCCACTACTTTGACCAATCTTCAAGGGATATCAACCCTATTACACACCTTTAGTGTTGAGCGAATCCGGACTGTAACGTTCGGGGTCGTACCGAACTTTGGGGTGTTCGGGACCCGGACCCGAACACGGTCATTTCAAAAAACTTTCGGGTTCGGGTTCTGATCACGCATGTTGAATAGCTGCAGGGCAGCCAATCAACAAACGTTTCACTGGTTTGCCCTTAGAAGCCATCACAGCCATGCCTACTAATGGCATGGCTGTGATAATCATCCGTACCGACACTACCGAAGATTCCCGTTTGGTCACTTTGCAAACAACTAACCGACGGGACGTCGATAAGTTGTACGCACTAGTCTTGGGCTTGGGCTTTCAAAAAACTTTACTGGCACAAGCCCAGGCCCAGGGCTTGTGGGGTTTCAAGCCATGCTGGGGCTTGCAATGTCAGGCCTAAGCGAGTTGTGATTTCCACACATTATCCCAACTATAGGGAACTTCTAACCAGTTTCATCACCTCTGACGTCAAGTTATAAAGATTTACATTTTATTACGTGGATCCCTTATTCTTAATGGAATCCCTCATGTCGTAACCCC